>JBAMHX010000007.1:22431951-22454423 GCA_037177515.1 Pseudomugil tenellus | reverse complement strand
TATATATATATCTTATTATTATATATCTTATAATCCTGACAAATGTATTAATTTGCAAGATATATGAAAGAAAGCGTATAATAAACTTAACTGATGCATCTCATTGCATTATCTTTTAAAAGTGGCAAGACTGTAAAATAGAAAAATCTTTTCCCCTTTAAAAATGTTATTATTGGAAATTCAAGTGGCAGTGAGGAGGTGTTTTCTTCACCTTGTCCAGCGGTGTCAGTCTTATCTCTTTGTATTATTAACACGTGCATTTAATGGACAGTTCTGCTATCTGGTGTTTATTTAATTACTGCTTTAGGGAAATTTTCACACTGAGAAGAAAGAAATGAGTTTCTCACTCCTGCACTTATAGCTGAAGCAAATCTAAGGATGCAATAAAACTGCATAAACTTGCACCAGTAAAAGTTTTGGTGTTAGCAGTGGTCTCAGTTATACTACAGTTTTATACAGGCCAGTCCCTTCATAAGCATCTGCACAAAAACAGATTCAATATGAGGCTAAATCAGTTGAACTGACACATGTCAGTGCAGGAAAGCAGGAGGTTTGGAGGTTTCCGGGAGAAATGGCAGAAAATCTGAGGAGCAAACTGAATGAATTATGAAAACCTAAATGTATATTTATAAGAGGATTCTTGATCGTTGAAGTGCTGCCAGACAACGGTTAAGAACAGTATTTGTTTCACCATCTCAATTTCTAAAAAAAACAAAAAAACAAAAACAACACTTGTTATTGACAAGCCTATCTGAAAAATGCAATTTCCCTAAGCGACAGAATGACATGGTGAAATGATAACTGAAATTAAAAATCTCTGATTCAGTCAGCCATATTCGTACACATGCCTATCACACTGATGTGTGTGTCTGTGTGTGTGAGGGACACAGCAAACAGTTGGCTAAACCACAGGCTTGCACAGATCTGAAAGTGTCAATCACACATTTAAGTTACTGACACACTGCAAATACAAGATTTAGTTTGTTTTTCATACAGTTTATGACACGGTTAATTCAAGAAGAGGATGAGGCCGCTTACCTGTGTGCTGGCGTCTGTGTTTGGTGAGGGCGTGTCTCGTGCCTCCAGCAAATCCACACAGGTCGCACAGATAGGACTTCTCTCCTGTAAAAACAGCATGAGGATGATGCAGGACATGTCAGAGTTTTGACTGGGACAAAGATGCATGAAAAACTGAAACGGGGCATTTTAAAATAAATTATTATTTTTAATTATTTAATTATTTTAATTATTATTGTAATTAAATATTTAATTATTATTTTTTTATTGCAAAAATTAAGTGCAAAACTAATCATATTATTATCACTATTATCTTCATCAATAATATCACCCCATGCATTAGAGACTTATAAAAACATTTTTTTTTCATTAAATCTAATCCTACGTTGAGCCATAAAGTCGTGGAACTGTCCATCTTTCTTTTAATTTATTCAGCTTTATTCGTTTTTAATTGTATTGTTGTTTGTTATAATAATAACAATAAAGACTAAACAAAATTTACAACCCACTGGTGATCAAGCTCATTCCACTCATACTGAACTGGTTTCACCTTTTTCACTTTTAAACCTCACATTTCACTGAGTCAAAAATTAAAAGTGCATGAAAAATCCAAACGTCACTGGATTGTTTAAAGTGATGCGTTATTAAGTACAATTTATAACATATTTGTATCTTGAATCCTCTGAGTGTTGCTCTTTTCACTCAAAACAACAGCTGATAGCTCAACAAGACAAAGAGGGAGGAAATGGTGAGATAAAGAAAAATGTGTAAAGTAGCAGCGAGGCAGAAAGCGAGAAAAGAAAAGACAGACTGAACAGATGAGCAGAGGGTCTAGTTGGCTAACAGATGAGCCAAGCAGAAGTCACAGATCACTAGTGTATATCCATCAGAGCTCTCATAGATAACTAATTCCTCCAATCAGATGGATCCGTGTAAATATGTCAAATGGGGGACGGGAAATTGCCAGTGTGGTTTATTGACTGTGATAAAATCTGAAAAGCACCGCTGAACATAATTACATACTTGTCAGAGCCATAAAAATTAGCTTTATTATCAATGGGATGGTTTTGTACAACTTCATTTGGGGGCGATGCCTTCCAGATGGGGAGCGTGGAGAGCTTTTTTACACTCCTCCTCTGCTCTCTGCATCTGGCTCCATCGTTAACAGCATGATGGTCTCTTTCTGCCTCTCTGTCTGCCGTTGCATAGTCACAAACACACACATTCGCACACACACATTCGGTGCAACATTTGTGATAAGACTCACTCTGGGAAACACATGCAGACATTTACAGAACGGACCCAGATGTGCATGCAAATCTACACACACACACACACACACACACCGTAACCAAGCTGCATGTGCATGTCGTTTTGCTGCACACACATAAAAATGATGCCGGTGCTTCACCAGGCGTTTTAACATACATGCACAACACAGAGATGTTCCTTTAGTGGGTAAAATATTCATCTAAATCCTGATGCTAAACTGGAGCTCTCGTCACACACTGCTAACGCATTTGGGTGACTCCTCCAGCTGGGCCTCGGCGGTGCTCTGAGCAGCTTTCACAGAGTCCGCAGAGACAAAGCGGCCTCAAGTTTCCTTTATCGCGCCCATTCAAAGCCACTCGACTGTGAGAGGAGTTTTAATGCAGTGCCACTTAGAGGAGAGAAAATGAAGCTTAAAAAGGACAGTTGTGATTGTTCATACAGGTTCAGTGCAAGTGTGGATGGCCTTCGAAAGAACAAAGAGTTCATTTAAATAAATGCCCACTTTACTTTGTTTTTACTTTGTAACAGCGTCTATTTGAGCCAGACTCTCCGAACATCTGACAACTGTTTTAGAAGTGGAGAATGATTTCAGGAAACAGTGACGCACAATGAGAATTTAGCATCAACAACAGATACATAGAGGACTGTAGAAACATTTTGAGTCACCCTGTATGATCAGGAAAGACAACAAATTAGTACAGCAACTTACTGAAACATGTTCAACATAACAGTAGATTAATTATGGAGCAATTCTAACAATGTTAATAAGAGAATATTTGGTATAACTAGTTTTAACATAGTCTGAATCCTGTCAGACAAAGTTTTCCCAACTTCTTTAAGTCATATTCAGAAATATCTCTCTAGGCTTCTTGAAGGACAGTTCGAAGCTCTTTTTGTTCAGTTTCTGTCAAGATGATCCCACACTGCTTCCGCAATGTTGAAGTCCAGCTCTGGGGAGAATTCATCACTCCATTAGAACTTGTTGTCACTGATTTTTTAGTCCAGTTCTTGAGTCATTTTTCACATCTCAGCCCATTTCACTTCCTTAAGGAAGGCTTCTTGACAGCCACCCGTCCATGGAAACCATATCTGATGAGGCTTCGATAAACAGTAGGTGGGATCAGTAGATCTAGGTGCATAGCTCAGATCGTTGCTGGGTTTTTTTTCTTGCTATTTCTGGAGGACATCATTTAATACACAGTTCACCTGTTATTGACATGTTCAGTTTCCTCCATTTTTTTTTGGAGGACACGCTGCCACCCATCCTGAGATGTGCCAAAGTTTGGTCAAGAACTCTTTGGGGATTAACTTGTTGCTGCAAAAACATGATTTTATGTCTATGAAACTCCACTTTCTCTGGAAATTTCTCAAATGCAAAAACAGAAATTTCTTTGCATCAGGGCTGCTTTTATCAAAGAGCCCAACAATAAAACTTTAAAAAAACCTATTTAATTTATCTGTTATGTGTAAAACACACAAGATCCCCTTAAAGATAGGGACACTTGCATAATCAGTCATTTGAAGGATGTGATTTAAAAGAAGAAGCAACCAATGTCCAAAAAAAAAAAAAAAAAGAAAATCTGAAAAAGTATTGTTCAAGAGCACAATAAAAGATTAAAAGAAACTCTGCCACCCTTTGTTGAACAAAAAGAAATTAGAGGAGGAATAAGACTTTGGCACAGTAATGTTCCAATTCCACTAATACTTTAAATACTCAGCTTTTAAAAAGTAGCAATCAATAGCACTATTCAGAAAAAGCAACATCTTGCAACAAATCTGCACCAAAAAACTGAAGCTTATTCCTTTTGTGAGGATTGTGTGGGTGTATACAAAAGGTGTTTTTGACACAAAGCTGCCCTGAAATGAACAAGTTTGGCTAAAACACAAAACAATCGTAGCTGTTTCTGCTACAGCATAACAGAACACATTAAATGGAAGAAACACTCATTTTCCCAAGTAAAAAAAAAAAACAATAAAACAACTTAAAAATACACCATGATGACCTAAAGTCCTGCATTCAAATCTTTTTTTGAGCCAGCAAATAACAAATAAATAACACCTTTATTCCTAAACTCCACATGAGTTACCAATCATCTGCTCCGGCTGTTTATCCCCATCAGAAAAAAAAACAAAAAAACAGTGCCAGTCACTTCTCCTCTCCCGACTCTCCATCTCTCATTACGCCCAACACTACAAGACCCCACCACAGAAAAATCCATAGTCATCGATCCCTTCGCCCAGCTGCGGTCACCACAATTATTCTTGAGGAGGAAACGTTGGCGATAAATTACACGCGTGCTTTTCATCTGCTGTTGTGCGGAGCTGAGCGCTCTGAGGACCCCGGTGGGGTACTAAGCAGAGTGACGTGTTGCAGTCAGCGCATCATTTCAGAATCACGCTTCTTCCATCTATCTGCACGATGAGAATTCATCTAAAGCTAAGCTCTCCTGTCAAACGTTTGCTTGTCAGCCGTTTCCTGTCAGATGTGAAGGTCAAACATACAAAGTTGAAAACAACTAATATGTTAGTATCATTGAGAGAAATGTCTGAAAAAAAAATCAGATGTCTGCATGCGGAGCATTTAAACTTTTCAGCTCTTTGGATAATTTCATTCCCACGATGCTCTTTATTCCTCCATCTCTAACTGGAATTAAATATGCCTTATTGCCAGACAATAAAAGAACTTTGAAGTCAAAATATACAACCTCTCTTTGCATCTGTGTGTGACTCTATATATGAATTTGTGTGTGTGTGTGTGTTTTAAATAACCCCGGAGGAGTCTGCATGCAGCTATAATTGCCTCCCTCATTAGTTATGTTTTAGCAGGAGCGGATGGGAGGGCAATTAATTTTACAGCTTAATTTTTGACACTGAATCCGCTGCTGTATTGATGTGCTCGCCATTTTGGGCCTCATTTTTCAGGGAAATTAATTGACAAACTGCAAAGATTTATCAGCATATTGCCAGATTACGCGACAAACTGAAGCAATGAGGAAATCAATTGTAGCCCTGTCGCTGTGTTCAACCCTCCTCTGCCCCCCACTGCTGTCCTTTCCCAATTCCTCCCTTGTCTGCCCCCCCCCCCCCTGCACACAAAAACACACATTGCCCAAGAGCCTGGGAAAAGCTGGGTGGGTCAGATACAGTGTGCTTATTTATTTATTTGAGTTGCTCATTCATCAGCCGTTACAAATGATCCTGGCGGCTGACGAACACTGAACCCCCCCCTCTCATGACTGCTGTGTGAGAAGGGAGTGATTAACATAAAAAACACACTAATCAGAGAAGAACAATGAATCCTGTTAGAGGCAGGAGAAGGAAAGTTGAGGTGTTAACATTTATCCTTGCTGTCCCACCCAGCATTTTTGATACTTTCTATTCGATGAACCTGTATGAAGCGTCAGATTATTGCAAAATATAGTTAGGGGTCATTGAAAAGCAAGTATTTAACTTTCATTGTGTGTTCATGCAGATCTTTTCACAGCAGTGTATTTTGTTCTACTTTATAGAAGTAGAATAAACCAGTTTGTCAATTTGTATAAACAGGTTTTATAAGAACTATGACTGCGGGCAAAATTAATATGACAACTGTGCTCTATTATGTCTCATGAGCATCAATCAGTTTGTGAGCTAACATGCGCTAGCATTGTTCAACGGCTTTAGCTAGCATGCTCATTAAGCTAATGTTAGTGCAACAAGTTAATTGAAAACATCTTTCTGGGCAGCTTTTTATGTTTGTAGAACAATTAGGTGGTTCATCAGAACTATTTACTGTTTAATTTTGTTATTATTAATTTTGCTGATTTCTGTCCATTGTTAAACAATTTCCTGGGATATGTGATGATTAAACAAAGCTTTCATTCATATCATGTTAATGCACAATCAAAATGATTCAAAAAGGACAGTTCAGAATTTATCAAGCATCAAATTACTATATCATCTCCTTTCTTCCTCCCAATATAATAAAATATAATATAATGTAATATGATATAATATAATATACCGGTTTGCAAATAACTTCTTGAACTTAGTACTTTACTTCCTAAAACACATGGGGCCTCTAGGGTCTTCAAAAATGAGGCTAAACAGCAAATGTTAGAGTATTTAAGCAACTTAACTCCACAATGTCTGAAAATGGTGCAGTTTATAAATAACTAGTTTATCTAAAATCTATTATCCTGTACAGTTTCGCCGATTAAAGACACCTTTTAAATAGAAATACAGTTCTTCATGAACCTTGCTTGTAAGCAGAAAGAGAATGGCACAATCAGAAAAAATCATTTCATAAATGTTATTGCCATTTTAAAAGCATAGTGGTGAAATGTTATGACTGGGAGACGATTCATTGTTGTAGGAACCAGAAAGCATGTAGTTATTTATAACACGCTGAATTCTGCATTACATAAAAAAATACCATTTAAAGCAGTTTATCAGCAAGTTTTAGGTCTGTTTAGTGAAGTCATTTTCTTTTCTTTTATATATTTTAGCCACAGTCATCCTAAACAACCCAATTAACACATCGTAAAATAGCTAATTGACAATTTATATTGTTATCATACTGAAACATAATCGCAGGGATTTAAAATGGACAGTTCATGTGAGCAAACCCTCTAAAATGTCAGGACAGATGTAAAATTAGCGTTCAGAAGCCATTACGAACTAATCACTATTGTAGTCATGTAGATAAATTAAAACAAAACTGGATGATCAAATGATTGATTATCTTGTTAATTGATAGTTTTGCAAATAAAGTATGAATAATTGTTTAGTAATTACCAAATCTGCTGTTCATGAGAGGAGCTTAAAAAAAACAAAAAAAACTTCACTGCACAGTCACAACTCTCCACTTCAACATACACGAAATGCCGTACCATCAACACACCACAAGCAGGTATATTGTATGAATATGTACCGAATTAAGCAATACTCTATATGACCAAGCATCAAAAGCAACTCTAACCTTTGGAAATTAGTGACTTTTTCAGCGTTTATCCTGCTTCCCATCTGATGTCAGCTGGAATGGGCCCCACTGTACCGGGCATAGACAATTCAGTCACACACCAAAGTGATGCACTGATTTAGTCTTTTTTTTCTTTATTGTTACTATTAAGTCGTGCTGGTTTTCTGACTATTCAACTCTGATTTTGTCTAATTTATTTCTAACAATGAAAAATGTTCTTGTTGTTTTAATGTAATGTACAGTTAAATAGTTAAGAATATTGATTGTCAGTAAATTAATTACTCTGTCCAGAAGCACACCTAGTTACAGGGTCTGCTCTCTCTCCATCACTAAGAATTCAGAAAAATAAATCAGCAATTAATCAGGAATGTTGGAGCACTGATTATTTAAAATCAAATAAAGGAATTACCAAAGGAATTATTCCCCTTATTCATTAAATTACTGGGGAACTTTTCTCTCCTCCTCCCCACTCCTTTTCTTTTTTTTTCCATTTTACTTGTCCTAAGTATTGGATCCCAACATCTATACTTTTGGAAATTAAAAACGGAGGAAGGCTGTAGCTCAGGATAAGAGCAGCCGTCTGCCAACCAGAAAGTTGCTGGTTTGATTCCAGGTTTCCCCTGCCCACATGTTGACATGTCCTTGGGAAAGAGACTGAACCCCACGTCCCAGATGTAAGCCGAGAAAAGTATCTGCTAAATGACTGCAGAATAGAATAGACGTATAATTTACCAATAATTCATTATTATGAATGAACATCAATTTATTTTCAGACTGTATCTCTAAACCAGAACAACTGATCACTAGTCAAGATTACAAGTGGTTGATTCTAAAAACAAGCAGCATGTTTGTAATCATCTTAACCCAAAGCTCCACTGGTACCATGGTGTAAGCCATTCTGTAATTCATCATGCACACACACACACACACACACGTGTTCCGTGACTCACATCCTCTCCATTACCAACTCTGTTCCCTGGACAGATTAGTTCAACTTCTCAATCTCCTCTTTATTTTATTAGTATTGCATCTTAGCTCTGTGAAGGAGACGATTTATAACCTTTAAACAGATCACAAACATGCAGATAATACTTCAGTGTCATGTCGGCTCCTGGAATGTGATTGCAATGATCGTATAGCTGCAGCTCAGCGTCCACAACCCAGCACCAATTACTGACAAAGGAGTGTTGGAGGTCACGGCAGTGCAAATTGTGTTAGCTTTTGGAGTGTCGCTAATCAAGTCGGGTCTTGTCGCTCACAAAAAAACGAGGTTGTTTCAGGTTTAATCTTAATTCTCATACTTTCATATTTGCCCACCCTTGATCTTTCAAGTTCTCTTATTCAATCACTTCTTCCATCTCAATCACTTCTCTGCCTCTTTTCAAGTGTATTTTACTCCAGTCAAACACACACTCACACACACACACACACCACTTCCTTTCCAGGTGACAGCTTTGTGACAGTGCAACTTGCCTGATGGGGGATGATGAGAGCTGGAAACAAATGAAAATAAAACATCTAATTATGTCAGAGGCGCCTTGACGTTACTTCACTGTTAAAAAGCATTTAAAATAACATCCAGCGAGTCTTATTCTGACTCACACACACACACTCATGAACTCGCTCACACAGCAGGAGTCTGTGACGGATGGAGGGCTCTCCTGCAAGTGCTCAGTCAGGCTGTCAGGCCACAGGCTGCTGCTGCTTCTGTCAGTGACTTAAAAGGGCATCAAGGAGCCATGTGTGGGACATTACCGAGGCCGAGGGGAAACTGCTGGGCTGCAGCATAAAGACACTTTCAAAGAGCCTGACTTGGGCTCCTATCGAGGGGCTATTATTCAAGACAGTATCCTCCCACCGCCTACTGAACCATCCGTCTATCGAAAGTTTTAGTGAATTTAAAAAAACAACAAAAAAAAAACCTTATTGTATTCAGTGCAGTCCCATGGTGTACTTTACAGTATGCACTGAGATGAAACGGCACGGATGAAATTGATAAGACAAGCTGCATATAAATAAAAGAAAAATATCATGAAAATATCAACTCATCTCATCGTCTTCATTGCAGGATAGCCACCTTCTCTGTGGGGTAATAGTTACGGTACATAAGAATAAAAATACTTCATTATCATATTATTATGAAGGATATTTACATAAAAAAGCTCAGCTGTCCCATTAAACATTTATATTTCAAGGATTTTTACTATATTTTGGATTGCGAGTGGGAAAATTCAAAATCCATTTTGCTTCACAGAGAAACACACACACACACAAACACATATATTCACAGTGCTGGTTAAGTGTGGTGGACAAATATTCTAGAGCATCAGATGGATTTGAAGAAAACACACTTGCTGACCAGCTGGATTGGAGGAAAACACACTTGGTGTCCAGATGGAGTTTTCGGGGAAATACACATAATGACCAGTTGGATTTGGGGAACACACGCTACCATCATTTCCTAAGCATACTACCCTCCAAATGGAGAGTTTAGAAGAAAACAAAAACAAGAATGCAAACAGGCTGAGCTGTTTTCTTTCCCCTTTTTGCTGTTAATTGGCTGATAAAGTATAATGTAACAGTGACGGTTCTATCGAGATCAAGAGCCGTGCTTAACCATCTAACAAGTGTGTGCAAGACCGCCAAGAACACGCTCTCGGCTCTCTCTGGATGTTAAAAATGAGTACAGATGGACGTGTCGTGGCTATTATTGGCTGAAAACTTGTGGATATTTATTCCAACCAAAGCTGTGAAGATTCATAATTAATGTGAGACTTTCACAGTTTTATAAAGTTAGCTTTGTAGAGAAGAGTGCAAGAGGAGTAACAAACAAGTGGATTCCGTCTGGTCCAAGTATAGTCCCTTAGATAAATAACCCTTTATCTTAGGCATAAAGTGACTAGAATTTTGCACCTGAGAGTGTCAGTGATCATGTTTGTGGAGGACCAGTAGTGGTTGCTGACTGTGTGTCTCACCAGTGTGCGTCCTGTAGTGGTCCTTCATGGCTGACAGGTTGAGGAAGGCGTAGTGGCAGGATGGCCAGGCACACTTATATGGTTTCTCCCCACTGTGCAGTTTCATGTGGTTGTTCAAAGCCCATTTTTCACTGAAGGAGCGGTCGCACAACTCGCACTCAAACTTCCTGCAGGAGAATAAGAGAGCCATGAGGTAGAGGGAGGTAAAAAAAAAAAAACAATAAGAGTTACTTACTGATCCCAAAGCTGACGTAAAATGCTAGAAAATCTACCCAGTGAGAGAGGAAATGGAGGTTGGTGGGTACTTGCACTCACACCCACAGAGCACAGGGCTGTGTGATTGCGCTCTGTACATCCCCCCTACCCCCAGACAGACGCACGCACGCACACACACACACACACACACACACACACACACACACACACACACACACACATGAAATGCAGTGGGCTGCTGGTGTGTCATGTCTGTATAAGCAGGCATTGATTTTTCTGTCCTGGCCTGCCACCTCTACCATTTATTCTCTGCTTTGCACCAGGGCCCAGAGGACTAGAAAAATTCTGTTACAGTCCACACACACACACACACACACATACACAGAAACCCTGCAGGGCCATTGGGGAGAATAGAGTTCACCTGTCCAGTGTCCCTGACCACTTAGCCAGGGCTAAATGAACAGTTAGCAACATTTTACCTCTCGCTTATCTCTTAAGGCTTTCCTATTAGAGCTCTCCCCTTTCGAGACCTTCCACATTCCCAACCTTAGCACTCATCTAGCTTTAAATTGTTGGTCTCAAATCAATGAATGTGTTGTTTATTGCATGTAAGTGTAACTATGCATGCCATTCTGTCTTTGCACTGAACATCTGTCTGCCTACGATCCACCTTTTCCTTTAAAATCGGCATGGAGGACGTTTGCACCTCTATCCATCTGCTGCATTATTAGACTTCAACAAACTCAGAGTACAATGGAAAACGCCAGGGCTTGAATTAATTTTAATATCCACGCTATAATTTAACCACAGAATGACTAATGCGCGAGTCATAAACAAATGAAGTCGGGTTTTGGGGAGCATTCGTCTTGCAGTGAGGGCCATGTTATTTTAGGGAGGGCGGCTGTCTTTAAGTCCTGATTGTGTCGCTTAATCCCTGTGGTATCTGTTTCATAGCGAGCAGCATGACACTCACCTGAACAAATAATGACTCCGAGCAGCATGTAGCATGTGTCTGAATCAATAATTCAAACTCATACATCTTCCTTACTGGAAGGGAAGGAGGGGAAAGAGGAGAAAGGAGGGAATTAAAGATGGGGAGGTGGAGGAAGAGGACAGATAGAGAGGAAAATGTGTCCTGGCTTCCGTATCAATCTATATGTTCCATAAAGATGAATCTAAATGTGATGTAGATGTGGTCCTGCGCCAGTGGAGAGGACATTTTAAACTATCTTAGAAGGAAAGATGCAGCAGCTTTGAAATGGCGCCTTTATCACCTGGCTTGAAGCTGAAATGCATATTTAAAACGGATCTGGTTTTTTCTCGCGCTCATCGCCTGACTTGGCGGAGTCTTTATTTGACCAACAGATGCCTGCATCTGTATTTCCTTCCCTTTGCTACGGTATTTATAGAACAGCTCGTCGCCTGTGCCCCTGCAGGAGAGGTAAATAAGATGAGTGAAGAGATACTATCTTTTATTGTAAGCATTATGCACAACACTCTTGCTTTATGAGCTAAAGGGGCCATTGTTTATCACGGGCCATAATCGCAAAGTCAGGCAGGCGGGCCTTGACGTGGGCAAGCGGCATGCTGGGATGGAGGAAAAACGAGCGAGAAGAGGAAGGCAGGAGAGGAGAGAAGATGGAGGAGTCAGGGCTGGTAGAGTCAGAGGGGGTTTTGTAAGGATGAGGGGAAGGTTTGCGTCTGTTTTTATGGGATCAGATGAAGCACTTTGATCTTGTCCCTGCGTGTCAGATCCCGTCACGATCCACCGTCTTGCCCATACATATGCATACTCCCTCTAAACAGCACGCAGACGTGCCAAAGGTGGGAGAAAGAGGGGAGAGGGAGGAGTTTGTGGATGCGCATGGGCAAAAGAGGCGGGAAAAAAATATTTAAGAACTTCCAAGAGGATCATTTGGACTAAAATAAATGAAGAAAATGTTACATGAGCAAATAGATCTAAAAAAAGGCAGAAGACAGCTCTGATGCTCATTAGCAGGACATCAGGGATACAACGCACAATACAGCGGACCATAAATACATATTCAAACCTATGTTATCATATATTATGTTATCATATAATGTGATATTGAATGTAACCGTTATCAAGATCAGCTAAGAGTCGTATTTAGATATGTCATAAATAAAGTAGGTTTTACATTCAAGTTAACACAGTTGTACTACTGAGTGAATGAAATATGATAAAAGTAACAAAAGGAAGTCATGTTTGCATCTGATAATGATAATAAATCTTTAAAAGAAGTAACTGGTTGCATGTAATCCTGTACCAGCCTTCCATCAAAGTTTTAGTTTTATTATTAAAACACATGATTTTTCTTTGCACCACCTGGTGGAGCATTGTTGATGACGGTGGGCTTCAGTCAGATTTGATATTCTCTGACATTTGGTGGAATTGTTCCTTCATCAGTCCTGGCTAAAACCTCTCGCATTGTGTTGGTATAATGACTGAAATCCAAAATTGTGTATTTCTATATCACATTTAAATGCTTTTTGCTTAGTATTGGTAAATGCCTACTATCTTTTTTGACCACACTGTTTTTCAGGTGGGTTTTCCTCTAAAACAACTTGGGTTTAGTTTTTTAAGTATACATAGAACTTTTTATTCCAAATAAGTAAAAAAACAAGAAAGTAGTAAGATGACTGTCGCTGGCGGAAGATAGACGGTGGATTTGTTGCATCATAAACACAAATACACAGACTCTAAGGAAGGTGGAAATGTGAAAATGGATGAGTTTGTACTTACAAATTATAATTGGCTGGAATATGTCATTCATACTCACAAATCCTCAACCAATAAAACAATTAGACATATTTTATAAAATCATGACTTCTAAGATAATCACCGCAATCCAACTGTGTTTAAACCAAGGAGTAGAAAAGCTGACATATTTTTAAGCGACAAAAAATCTACTTGAAATGACCGTAATCAATAAAGAGACAAAAAAGGACACATCTAGATTTTTTAGCAGATTACATTTCTTGTCATTACTGCTGCTCTCCTCCCCGTCTCTGCCTTCCTCCTTCCCTGTGATGGGTAAGAAAGGCGACATGATTGACACCATGTGCAGATTTATTCAGAGACACAGGTGAGCCTCTTCCCTGCACATTCAGGAAGCTGCATGTCCCTGTAGCTATACCATCACTCATTACCATATCTATACCGTGGTGTGATCCTGTCTCAGTTCAGGCATACAGAGCTACTGTCAGAACATCACAAGCCATCGCTGGCCTTAATTGTGATAGAGATCCCTCAGGAGGAGTTGCTATATCTCTAATAGGGGCTGCAAGGAAAGACCTGACTCATTACCACTCACTCACTACCACCCCCATGTGGTGAGGTGGTGCTTGATGGAGGGAAGGATGCGGAGGATTGAGAGAAATTAGAGTCAGTAACAGTCGCAAATACATGACGTGAGGTTAAAAAAAAAATGTGTAAAATAAATGTAAAAAAAAGACAGAAGAACATGTTTAGTTGAAACTAATCATTAAAAAGCTTAAAGAGGGAAAGAAGAAATTTTGTTGTGATTATGAAAAGAAGAAAAGATGACTCGGATGCTTCTTTTGACCACATAAATGACTGAATGATAACATAGGATTTTTATTTAAACCTGACTGACACCTAACTTCCGCTGCATCTTTTTCTTTTTAAATTGACAAGATTGATTGTTATAGTCTTTTCTGGACTCCTAATAATTCCTCGTCTGGTTCTGTTTTTTTTGGGTTTTTTTTTTTGCAGTTATTTGCTGGCCGGCCATTGTGAGAGGAAATAATCTGTGATGCTCTCACACTGTAGCACAGAGACAGAAAGAGAGGGAGAGGGCCGACGCTTGCCTCAAGCCAAACTGACACAAACAGACAACTTCAAAGTGAAGACTGTTGTTTATTTGGCGAAGGGAACGGAGGAGAGAGAGGGGGAAAAAGAAGAGAGAAAATTTATCTGATATGCAACTGTCAGGAGAGCATTTTCACATGCAAAATAGCGAGTGAGTGAGAGAGATTACCTAGAGGGAGGAACATGACAGCATTCACTAGGGTCAGGATGGATCATCATCTTCAGCCCCCCTCCACGTCCTCCTCCCTCATCTCTCTCTTTCTCTCTACATCGTTTTATCAACTTTATCTCGCCGTTTCCCTCTCTCCTTCTTCCGTTTTCCCCCTACTCTCCCCTTTTCTCTCTCATCCTGTTTTCAGACTCCATCACTCTGCACTTCGACAACCCGGCAGCTTAAATCCAGACTAAATTAGCTGAATGAAGATTAAATCATTTGGCCCTGAGCTCTCCGAGATATTGGGAGGAAGACTGAGCGAGGCTTAAATGCCGTCTGACTGGGTTCGGACCTCTGTGTGTGTCTGAGGAGAAGCTCTTCCTTCAATGCCAGTCAATTGAAACCTGATTAGAAAGGGGGTGTTGGGTAAAAAATGGGTAAAAGATTCAATTTCTGAGACAACTGTTTCCTAAGTAAAGGCGCCGGCTTCGTTAGTTTTCGTTTGCGGGCACAATGTTGACCGACGACAGGCTCGTTCCCTTGCTAAGATATTAAGGAAGGCAGCATCATCGCTCATGGTCCTTTAGCAGAGAAGTGCATTGGAAAGCAGTGGAGCATTGTGGTCTGCGGGAACTCAAATCTCGTTCCTAGATGGTGCTAATTTAACATTCAAATGCACGCAGCAACAGTCCGAGCTCTGCTGGAAAAAACAACAAAAAAAAAAAAAAAAATCTCATGGGGTTTTGGTCGAAACAGAACCGTATTTCACTTCTATCATGGCGAGAGCAGCAGGAGTGTCACGCAAAGCAACAGCTCGAACCTCCATGAAGAGGCCACATGCGTCTGCAGAGCATCGTACGGGAGCCTCCTTCCAGATGAGTTCTGCTGCATATGACTGCAGTATAAACAATGGCACACAACAGAGATGCTGTTGCTGATTTATGTTTACCTTCAATCCCAAGAGAAAGAGGAGGAGGAGGAGGGGAAAAAAAGATAATGAAATAAATAATAAAAGACCAAGCCCATCAGATAAGCTGCTGTTTATCCTGCTGTAGGGCAAATACAAATTGTCAATTTAATGAACACGGTGGACGTGATGAAAGCGGGTGAAGGAGCCTCCTGCCTGACAAACAATCAGGAAATGTTATCTTAATATTGTTGTGCTGTTATTCAGCCCATAACTTGGGGGAGAGGAGCGGGTGTTGGAACTGGAATGAGAGGGGAGTGAAGGGGAGGCACAAAGGCCAGGTCCCTCTGTGGTGGCCCTGTTATTGCCTGTTTTTATTATGAGCCATAGCTCAACGGTTCCCAACACACAAATGTAGAAATGACCCTCAGAAGTGCATGTGCACATTAATGCAGACACACCCCTGCGTGCTTGCCACCACATGCACAAACTTCAATTATAAACGGTTTTCTTTTTCTTTTCTATTTTTTTAAGATGTGAATGGAGCATCTGAAACTATCGCTTCTTCTCCATGCATTACGTCTTGTTTCCAGACTGGACTCATTTAAAAGCTTAGGAGCTTTTCACAGATATTACACTATTAATCAAAATGTTTTAAGCAAAAAGCTGCAAATCAAGAACTTCCTGCTGAAATGAGCAAAAGTCTAATTTATGTAATGTTGTGCGGTCAAAGAGCTTCTCCCCAACCCCTACACATATCCTATAAACGGCACTTTAAAAAGTGTCCAGATGCTTCAGAGCTCAAAGGTTTTTTTTTTCTGAGCGTTTAATGTAAAGCATTGCAATCTGAGCAGCCACCAAAATTAACTATTATCTCCATATTTATATATTGCCGGCACTAAATTGCGTCGGAATGAATTACTATCAATATGAATATCTGCAACAATAACTCAGCCGCAGTGCTGAGGACAGGACGCTCTTTATCAGGCTTCTGATAGGCCTTAAATACAGCACAAGGCAGCCATATCAGAGCTTTTTCTCTCTAATATCAGGCTGCATTAGCACCTCGTAAATCAAATTACACTCCTAGAATTTCATTAGGCTCACCTGCCAGCGGTGCTGTGCTGCAGAAATATTTATGTTTTTATGCTGCAATTGTGTGCTCTCAGGTACACAAAAGAGAAGTAATGTTGGGAGCCGAGAGGAGTAAAAAAAAAGATGATAAACCTAATTATCTTTTAAGAATACAGAGAAAACGTGTCATAAATTGTGGCAATCCTGAGGAAACCTAGTGGTTTTGAAGCCTGTGGGGCTCAGAGTTGAGGGACATTCATGCTCCGCTGTTTACCATCATGCCTAAACTTCCCACAATCCAATTAACTGCTTCCCCCAAATTTGCTCTGAACAGAAATCAAACAGGGTGATGTATGACACCCATCAGCGGGCCCTCAACGATGAGCTAATCTAATAACGCTGAAGCAAGAGCGCTTAATAGTGAAAATACTTGTTACAACTAGATCCAAAATGTTATGATAGCCGTCTTCTTTTTATTCAATTACCTCAAAAGAATTTCACATTTCCATTTATTTATTTGTTGCTGCCGTTTTTTAGATTGCGTTACGTGCTGGTGCAGGTGAGCTGGAGCTGGGAAAGAGCAGACGGAGCTGGACGTGGGAAGGAAAGCTAACATTCCTCTTTTATTTTCTTTGCCTCTCTGGAGCAGCTGCGCTCTGGATGGCGGGGTGTCTGGATATGGATTTTGATTAGACACAAAGGGAAATGAGTGAGCCAGTGACCGTAACGACAGCCACTTAATAAAAGGTACAGTCTATACATCAAAGAGCATCTAGCTGTAAATCATTCGGGCCTGTAATGACTTGCATCCCTGTCCCATTACCGAGCCTTCTAACAGGCCGCTCATATTTACTCTCCGGGCCCCAATATCATTTTAGAATAATGAGCTTCGTCCTTTATCTAATTAACAGGGCTTGGGTTCATTTGTTTTTGTTTTTGTCTTCACTTTTTCCTTTTTTTTTTTCTTTCTCCTAACTAAAATTAGGCAGTTGACATTTTGGCTTAACTGGGAAACGCTTAGCGAAGCTGCTCCGTGGCATGACGGGTAAAAGTTTAGCACAGATAGCCAAGCCGTGACTGTTGCGTGTTATCCACGATTGTGAGAGTGTGTGTGTGCAAGTATGTATGTGGAGGTTGGAGGTGCGGAGGGGAGATGGGGGGGTTGTGCTCTAGTGGGTAGAAGTAAAAGACCAGGTCCATTCTCTCCCTTATTACTGGAATTGTAATTCAATGATCACCTTAGATCATACGCGTGCCATAAATCAGATAGGCTTGACAGAGGATGAAAAATTGTATTAATAATGTGAAACTTATTATACAGTCCCAAATGCTCCCTTGATAAATGACATTGTTTGGGCCTGACAATGATTGCATTTAAAACATTATTTCTTTCTGCTGGTGTGTACGGGGAGTGTGTGTGCACTGCTGGACATGACGACCGTGGTGTGCAGGGTGGGGAAGACAGAGGTGGGGTTCCCGAGTCTCATAAAATATTCAAGATGTTTCCCACCGTTCTTTCCTGAGTCAGTGGGCAGGCGAGCGGTTGTAGTGGTGAGGTTGTAAAATGTGTGTGTGTGCGTGCATGTGTGGCCATCAGAAAGGGGAAATGGCTGGTGGCTCACCGCAGCGCAAACATCCAAGCTCCCGAACCACAAAAAGGAGCCGCGCACATCTTCAAGTTGTAAAGTTGCGGCATTATCATGAAACATCCAAGTGTGAATTTAGCAAAGAAGCTGCATGAGAATAATCATGAGCTACTTTTCCTTCTGCAAAAAAACTGAGTTTTTTTTTATCATTTAATTTATGCAAGAATGTTTATATGCAAAGAAAAGTCAGTCTAGTCTTGGTTTGAGAAAGAGCCAATATAGCCTCATGAAGAAAAAGTAAAGTAAAAGAGGGGGGGGGGAATACCACGTCTGTGCTATTTCTTCTGCCACATCATATAATAACAAGCTGAACTAGGAAGGATTTAACATCCAGTCCAGTCTGCATTCATCAATGCTACAACTTTGATACTGGATGAAACACATTAGGACACAAACACATCGAGCTGTAGTTGTGTTTCTCATTTTTAACAGCCATCTTTTTTTTTAATAAGCCGCTGTGTGGTGTATAGTGCTTGAATGTAGTAAGGGATGTGCTGTCCATGGTGAAAGCTGAAGCAGTAAACCTAACCTGGCTGCCAAAGCAGCTCTAAATGTCCTATCCAAACCATCTGAAGGGAAAGGTTACCTTTAACTATAATGTTTGTTTTCTCCGTGTGTGTGTGTGTGTGTGTGTGTGTGCGTGTGACCCTATTCATTTATAATCTATGGTGTAAAGAGCCTATGACACCCTTGCTGCATTTTCTCACAAAGAAAACATGGTTTGTTTCTTATAAAATTTGACATCCTTTATAACTTCTGTATCTGACCGAAAAGTTAGTTTTGTTATTTTAGTTTCTGAATACATGAGAAGTCTAAATGACTTAGTATGCTGTATAGAACAATAAATAAAATAAAAAAAAAATGAAATATTAGTATTGACTGATACTTATTTACCAGTATTTTACATTAATTTTTGTGGAACACACCAGTAAAAAAGAATAAACTAACTTGCCTTAAATGCATCTATTCCGGTACAATGACCTTAAAAATGACTTCTCTGTATTTCTGAAATCACTAGTTTGTCAACTTTGGGTGGGTTTGTTGTAAATTATGGAGACAGTCATCTGCAGAAACTCCAGCATTTTAAGAAAAAAAAGAGGTCAAAGTTTTTCTGAGTAACTCAAACTTATAGTTGGTGTAAGTGAAGAGATTGTGCTGAATGTGTGGTGCTCACTTTAGTTGAGAGGATTATATACTCACACATTATATAGTCACACATTGAGTTCCAGCTAAGACCTATAGCAGTTACGTTGCAGCTGCTTTTACTCTGTGTCTAATTGGCATCAGGTTGTGGGTCACTAATGTTTAAGACTGAGATGTTTACATTGTTGGTAGACTGAGAACCACCCCAACAGAGAAGGAATCTGCACCCCCCCTTAACCTGATTTGTCATCTCTGGCATTTTAAAATGTAACTGTGTTTTTGGAATAATAGCTTTTTGGCTAATCATGGGCATTAGGTTTGGTTTTTGGTCCTCGTTTCAGCTCCAGTATCACATATCCACTTATGTTTGTGTAAAGGATCAGAAAAAAAATCTACCACTGTTACCTTGCATCAGAAATTCACCTGCATGCCATATTAGATGTCTACAGTTGTTATTATGATCATTATCATCCTCATTATTATTATGATCAATAACAACAACAATAACAGTAATAATAATAATAATAATAATAATAATAATAATAATAATAACAAAAACAATAGCAATAATAATATCAATATCTATAACGATAATAATAATATATTTGTAATGCACTTTACAAAGAAATCTCAAAGTGCTTATTGTTAAACTTTATCAGGAAGTAGTTTTTGTTCAATTTTTTTCTTCTTTTTTGTCAAAAACAAAAAAAAAGGTAAAAATCTAATACTAAACAGCTGTAAAAGTTACTTTAGCACATACATGTAGACATTTCTGTTCTCCTAGCACGTCTCCTACACTTTACATCACTGGGATTCTAACCACCGAATTGCACTTTAAGTACTACTTGTTAGCAATGACAATTTACGACTACTTGTTACTTAAATTGGCTCAATAAGAGCTGGGAACTGGTATCATGCAGCTCTGAGTTGAGGGAAAATCTAATTAAGTTGCTGGACAGTTGGAGTCGGATCCCTGCACAGGGACACTGAGACCCAGACTGGTCTGTCCCTGATACATTTGACTTTACCCTGCCCAGTCACATGCATGTCCTCTACTGTACAGTACGAGCAACAACCCCTCCTTCCTTTTCTGGTATTATTACGTCCCCCCCTACCTGCTCTTCTCCTCCTCCTCATCTCCACAAATGACCATGATGGGAGGCCATTCATCTCACTCCTTCGGCCCCCACAACGAAATAAATCAAGAATTTTTCACCCAAATATAACAATATTTGTATTTGGGGTGGGGCAGACGTAATTGATGACTGCGGCCACGCTAATTAAAAACGGCGGAGGTTTCATTAATCTTGGTCATTGGATGGAGGGGGGGATAGCAGAGTGGCTGCTCTAGCGCGGACTGGACAAGGGGGACAGGGCCGCCTCCATCGTCCTCATTGCTCAGGTGATTTGGACCATTGTCGAGTATATTAGCAGAGCCAGGTTAATGCAAGATGGTCATTAATAATCACAAGAAAGCAACGCGGACTAAGTGTCTCAGTGTCTGATGGTGTACCGCAACAAAACCAAAAGAGACAATGAAGCAAACAATCACACGTGTTTACTGTCATGTCCTGGCTGGAGAAGTTAATTGCTTTCTTGCTTTGCTTTGTAGAAACTCTGTTTCTTTTTTCTTTGTAATCCCCTGACACACACACACACAGGTACACTGGTTTTGAGATTTAATTACCAAAGACCATAACTGGTGTTTGAACTATTCAAAACTGTTTTCCTGCATTGAGAAGAATGACAAAATTCATCCCAATGGAACCAAACAGGCCTACAACAAAGCAGATCTCTGAAGAATAATCAGAAGCAGCCACACGTGTCCATATTTAAAAGAAAAGGCATAACCCTGAAGTTGATTAAAACACAATCATATAGTTACCATTGAGTCATAATTGCAAGGACGATTTACTAAGTAATACCTATGAACAGCACAGATGGAGATCATCATCACTCTCTGATGGCCCCTTGAATGTTAATGCACAAGTTTAGCTTCTCCACCATGACTCTGCCACGGGATAATGGCTAGACTGCATCTGGAAGAGGAAGTGCAGAGCGATGTATGAAGCACAGAGCGAGACAGAGAGACAAAGAAAAGAGAAAGAATTAAGGAGAAAGAGAGAGAGTGAGCGTGAAAGAGATGGGTGGTGAGGTGGAAGCGGTAGCATATGGTGCCACGCTGCCATAAACAAGCTTTATGAAAAGACTGCGGACGTTTATTTAATCATGGAATACCTGAGGAATCGCAATGAGACACACACTTTGTCCCATTATTGTTAGCCCATAAATTTAACCGCTTTACCCGTACGACGAAGAACCCCATACAGCCACCGAAGACGACGCTGGGAAGCAGGTGAATTTATGTAAGTGTGTGTGTGTGAGTGTGTGTTTATGAAGCACAGCTATGGTATGGAGGGTGTATGGTGTTTTAGATGAATAGCCATAACTGCTTCATTCTGTTATCTGTGTATCAGCAAACGCAGATAATAATACACTCCTGGAAGTATCTGGTGGAGAACACACAGCTACAGATGTGTTTCTCCACACTGTACTTCATTTTATTCTCCTTTCAGCCTCTCAGCTTCAGTAAACAGGAACATTTTTAATACTTTATTACTGCCTTTACTTCCTAAAAAGTAGAACATAAAATCAAAGCATTTGTTGGTGTTTTCATCAGATGAATGATTTATTTTTTTTAAAAAAGTGTGTCTTTACACTCGAAAATATGTTTTCATACTCGCATTGCGGTGAAGAAACATGCAAAGCAACATCTGCATCTCTCCTGGATCAACTAAAACACATCCAGCTGCACTACAAAGTCCTCATTACACCACAAAAAGCGTGCTGTGAACACATAGATACAAATCCTCTGCAAGTCTGATTGTGTGCCTACACGCATAGAGAATGTATGAGTGCACGCACACACACACACACGTTGAGTCGGGTCAGGGGGACAGCGGTAGCTCAGAGCCAGCTGTGACCTGCCGGTCCAGGTGCTCAGGAAAACCGCTGTTAACGGCCACGATTGATGATCTAATCAAACTGTCACCACGGCGACCTGCTGCAAGGGGAGGAGTGGCCTGGGTGGTTACGTGCGAGTATAGCTGTGTGTGTGTGTGTGTGTGTGTGTGTAGGAAGGGAGGTGGGTGAAAGCAGGTGGGGTTGGCGGGTTATTCAGGAGACCTTGTGCATGCTTACCGTTAGCCCAAATTGAGAGTGGCAGTCTCAATAGTGAAAAGGGCTCTTTTTTTG
>JBAMHX010000007.1:22421430-22431919 GCA_037177515.1 Pseudomugil tenellus | reverse complement strand
CCCCAATCCCCTCCAAGTAATGGAGGAAACAACTCCAGTCGTCTTCCGGAGGATGTCACAAAATCAAGGGAGACGCCCCTCCTGAACCGGCCAAACATGCCGACATGTCCAGCCCTGTCTTTTGTAACATCTCAGATGATGGGGGGGGGGGGGCAGAGATCATGGTGGTACAGTGGATGGATGCATGGAGATGATGATTTATTGGACAGTAAACTTCACAGACCTGTAGTGTGTAACTACAGAGATTATGCGGCTTTAAAGGAATATTGTTATTGTTTGTGTGGTAGTAAAGCAGCTCCTCTGAGACTTTGCTTAATTTAGCTTAAGACTTCCCGTATGCCCCTTAGAGCCCCCTAGAGCATGCTCAAGACTGACCAGTACATACCTCCCCTCCCAGACATCTCTTAGAAAGAAACTGTTCTAAACTACAGTGGAAACATTTCAGTGTGACCATATACACACAGAAGCAGCTAAAACACACAGGATGCACGGTGTGTGTTTATTCTATGTGGAAATGATCATTCAAAGGCTGAATATGGCTTTTATAAATCAGAAGGGTAAGCTTAAAAAAATAAATAATTGATAATGATCATTTTTAATATTAGAACAAGGTACATTTTTAGAATTTATTATTTTATTTAAGTAACACTATGTAACTTTTTAACCTTAAAAAAAACTTGTTTCTGGCTTGTTTTGTGATATTTATTATGTATATTCCTGCAGCGGTTGTTCCTCTGCAGTGCACTTCACCCTTTTTTCTATCCAGCCTGCAGCATCTCTTTAAAGCAGAATTTAACTTTTTTTGCCACAATGTGGCAAACTCAAGCATCTGGACACTGACACACTAACATGGCTGATTTATCAAGGAAATGCTAGAGGACATTATTAGAGGACGAGGTAAGGCAAGAGTCACCATCAATGTGGCTTTAACCGACCTGAAAGCTCAGATTGCAGCTCAAAGGCAAAATGAATGCTGAATTAATTGTCATTAAGGTGTGCGCCACTGCAAAAACCTGCTAAAGTACAGCCATACAGCTTTAAATCAATGTCTTTTTTATTCTTATAAAGCAAATAAATTATTCTGTTTACAGGATTATATTTTTTTATATTAATATTTCATAACATTTGCACCACTTCTGAAAGACTGAAGATGGAAGACAGTTTATTGATTTACTCAGTTTGTGTCTCACCTTTAACATACCTGAACACACAATAGAAAGGCTCAGGCTGACTCACCAATCACATCTATCTAATCACTAAGCGATCATGGAGACGATGATGGGCTGTGTGTCTGCAACAAGACAGGATACGGACTGGAAAAGTGTTGCTAAAACAACACTTTGTTACTCCTCAAAAAATCTGATTGGTGTGTACTTGCAGATGCTAATTGTATCTTTAAATTACCATTTTTAAAGATACAAATCAGGGGTCTATATCCAAGCTGTTTCCTATTCTACATGTATTATTCCAGCAGGGTTCAGAGAATCATTTATTATGATTTGTTTCAGAAGAAAATCCTCACGAGTCTCTGCTCTACAACATAATAGCATCAGCCATGAAGGAAAATATGATGTTTCTCTAGTTCATATAAAAATAAAATGAATTACCCAGTTCCATATTTAGCAGTAAAGAAAAAAAGTTCAGGAAGTTGTCTAACTTAATGGTAGCTTTGTTGATCGCTGCCTGTTCCACGTGTGTGTTAATCACCTTCCCCAGGATATATCCACGACTGCCGCTTGCCTGTCCAGCTCGCATTAATTTAATCGCTGCTCAGCTAATTCATTGATTAATTGGTTCATTAGTGATGCCTGGCAACATCCATTTCTGCTATGACAGTCTGATGTTTCAATCGGGAAGAAAAACAGGCTGGCAGCAGCCCAGTTTTTCCACCGTCCCACTGCGCATAATGTCCAACCGCTGTCAACAGTTAGCCACACAATTGTGTCACTGTGTAACTGCCTGGTTTTGTGCTACGGGATGTGAAATGAATACGAAGGTGAACTGTGCACAGTCTCTGCTCTTGTCTGGTTGAGTAATGTCACTTGGGCTTCAGCGGTGGGTGAGATCATTCTTAGGAAAAGAAAAAGTTCAGAAGCTGGAGGGACTGTTGAAACTGCACTACCCAGATGAGGTAGACGGCGCTGTGAGAAAATGAACTACTGCTGTAGATTTATTCCGCGAGTCAAGGTCACATTGCTGTGACGTGACGAGTGGCTTCCAACTCTGGGACGAGCTGTCGGCTGCTGACCAACATTATTGTTAGTAATAGGAGCCGATGGGACCCTGCTGCACTCTGCGCCGAGGAGCTGGGAGTTGAAGGGACCAACGGTACACAGCTTCGAAATTAAGAGCTTATGTGATATCACTGGCTAAATGAGATGACCATAACGGGACCTCTGACCTCTCGAGATACAGAAACAGATTTATAATTGGCATTTTGTCACAGGTGCTATTTCCAAGCAGCGGTAATGCTGTGTTTTTAACTAATGATGAGTAAAACCACAGGAGTGATTTTAGCATTTAAGTGTGTCAGATTTCCATGGAGGCAGCATGTATTCCTCAAACACCCAACCCACAAACACACACATTCACAATTCGGCACCAAATACCCATGACAAGTGCATTAAAATCGTTCCCAAGTGTTAGCGCAGGGCACCCCATAAAAACTTAATGCACCTAATTTTCCAGTAATCAAACTTTTATGGACTGCGATGGCTTTTAAACTAACAAATTTTAATTATCGCTTAATTTTAACAGCAATATTAAGGCGATCCTTCATTCTGCAAGTGTTCATTCTCCATGAAATATTGAGTGGGGTAAACAGGGAGGCGCTGTCCGCTGGCTCCTGTTCAAACAAGCAGCCAGGAAACACAAAGGTGAGCTGGAGGTCTGAGGACTTGCCAGTAGCACGCAGGGACAACACGAGCTGCAGAGACCTCTGGAAAGAAAAGCCTTGTGAATAAAGAATAAGAAAATCAGGCTGATGCTCATCTTTTAACTTACGATTCTTTTTTTTTTTTTACACTTTGTGTTAATAAATGATAAATAGAACTTTTTTAAAAGACATTTTTAAGGGGAATTTCATTATTCTCATCTACTTTTAAGTTAACACTTTGCTGCTGGGTTTTCTTATGCTCCTCAGCGCTGCTGTCACATCCCTGTTTACAGTACCAGCAGCACAGGATGTTATTGACTGATGCCCTTGGGTGGCTGAAAACTAGGCCTTCCCACCCAACACCAAGCCAGAGACAAAGTGCTGACATGGGAAGATAAGGGAAGGAAGAAAGGGAAAGATTAAAGAGCTGATTCATTATCAATAATTAAGGGAAAGGATTCATTATAATGAATTAGCAGTTGTCTTTATCTACTCTGTATCTCCTTATCATGCTGCTAACTCTCTTTTTCTCCCCCCTCACACATACACACATACATTTGCTGGTTGGTTTTGACCCCTGGCTGCTTTGTGTGGTCCATATTGCCACCATGCTGGCTGCAGGCGGGGTTCTTCCGCCCCCGCTCCCCCGTCCAGCCTGGACAATCTCGGCCCCTCTGTGCCGGGGCAATATGGCCGTGCTGCACTGCATGCTGGGACGCGGCTGCAAGCCCAGAGTCAAGCACTGCAAAGCCAGATGCCCGCACAGCCGAGCTCATCCTCTTGTACAGAAGCCACAGAAAATACTTGTATAAAAATTAATTGTGATCATATAGATGTAAATGTGTTGCATTTTGCCACAAAAACACGATTTATTTCTAACCTCATGTTATATTTAACACAACATCAAAAAGAAAGAAAAATGACAAACATATGTGCAAAGCAGTTATATAACCCACATCTCCTAGTGTGGACACTTTAAATGGAAAAAAAAAAAACATCCTTCACACATTTTTCATCGCAGTCATGTAACAACGGATGCTCTGAATTTCCCTGTCTTCATTTTGTGAGTCATCACACCTGCTCTGCATGCATCACACTAGTTATTTCTGGATCTGCGTTTTTGCCATTTCACCTGGTTTTCTGTTTTTATCCACAGAGTTTTAGCACCAACTTGGATAGCTCTACATACTATATTGCTATAGATTTTTTTAAAAAGTTTCAATTAGAGCATCTCCAACAACCGACAAAACCCTTTCTAAAGCTGCAAACCCTCTCTAATGTAACTCCTTTACTTAGAAAACAAAACTATCTTTCTTCTAGGTTGTCAGCACTCCAGTTCCAAGAGTGATGAGTGTATTAGTAGATGGAGTTTATTATTACAAGCGTGTAAATGGTAGAGGTTTTAACAATTACTTATAAAAACAGGTATGTAAGACTGGTCTGTTGTCTTTTGGTGCCCTGTTTTTACAGAGCTAATTACAAGCAATCAAGTCAAGGTTGCTGCTGTCAATCAAGGTCACAGGCCACACCTCTTAATGCAGAGCCTGTTGGTTTAGGTGTCTGCATAGCACAAGTTACAGCAGGGATTACATGCTCATAAAATCTGAGAACTACACCAAGCTTATTTTACTGAAAAAAAAAATTACACTACCAGGTCAAATTTTTTAAAAAAGAAAAAAATTTAATCATTATTTTATATGAAAATAAAAAAGTCGGCTATTCGCAACAAAAATAAAAATGCGGTTTATTACTGTAAAGAAGCCAAGCTCAAGTTTTGTAAATTAACTTATTTGTGATGGATTTTTTTTATATTGTTGTTTGTTTTACTGATCAACATCACACATCCCAAACTAATAACTGTAACCTCTCTGTATCCCACTCTCTCTTTATATAGATTTGTTCTTATGTGCAACACTGAATTAAAAATTAGAATAAAATTTGTTCACATGCTTTTATAGATTCCCCAGATTTAGCGATACTTTCCCACCTCTTCTAACATAGATTCCACTTCCATGAACCGAATCCAGCAGATTATATACGAAAGGTAATTCAGCTAAGTGTGACATTGATAGTGTGTGATAGGAAAAGACACATGTTCTTATTATGATTTTGAGCTGCAATAAAAAATGTTTTTATAAACACCTTTGGAGATCATCGCAGGCACATGTGCAGGTTGGTGTAAACTTGTGAGGACACGTGTTCTTCATTAGTATACTAGTATGTGACAGCGCACACATGCAGGCAGATAAAAGGACAAAAAGCCCTCATCTGCGCTCAGTGCCTGCAGTGAGGAGTGGTGGTGTGACTGAAACGAAGACCTAGTTGTGTCACTTTACAACAGTTCAGCTCTATCTCTCTCTTTCCTTCTCTCTCACCCAGAACCTGTCATATCGTCGAATTCTGTCGTCTCAACCTTCCTCCCTTTCGATTTATCTTCCTCTTTTCCCCCGCTGGGGTTAGAACAATATAAGGGGCTAATATTAGCCTTTTATTTAAAGTCAGATCTGACCAGCATCAACCTCCACTGTCCAGTGTTCATTAGTGGGACGTGGCTGTAATGAGATACCGTGTCCTGATTTCAAACAGGTATCGACAAAATGGTTTCACTCATATGAAAAAAAAAAAAGAAGATGATGTGTTTTAAAAGTGGTTGTCTAGATTTTATGCATGTTATTTTTGTGGTTCTGATGTATTCAATGTTAGTACACATGCATGCTTAAAAAGTGGACTCCATATGACAAGACACTATAGGATTTTGACTGAAAGAAAACCCTCAGTGTGTACCTTCCATTTTGCTTTCAAACATTTAAGTTTATTAAAAAATACTTGCATATGTAAAGATGTGTCAATTTGTTCTGAAATGTTATCCAACAGATGGTTGTTTGAATGTGCAGAGAACACAGAAAGACCGACGATCAGAACAAGTATATTACAGTGTTAGCTAAGTGAGCTAAGCTAATGCTAACACAATAGTAAAACAATAAATAGAATAAAAATGTTGTTATCATACCAACTGAAAAATATTTATTCTTTGAATGTATTATTATTATTATTATTACAACAATATAATTGTGAATATTATTTATTATTAGAAGAGCCATATTATTATTTATAGAAAGGTAAGTACAAAGTTTCAACGTATCCCCCACATCTCTAATTTTATGTTTTTGTAACATGGGTAAATTTTACAGTTTTGCATCGAAACAAGACCGCTCACACTCTGTCGCTTCAGCTTTTCCTCTCGTTTACACAGTTACAAAAATAGAGCAAAATTAGCTGACATGACACCAATTAAATCAGCATGTCAGGCTTTCAGACATCTTTGGTCTGTCTTGCCATTAAACATAAACTTAGCTTTGCTGTTAGCTTAACTTAAGCTACAACGTTGCTGCTCAGTTATGCATGTTAATATTATGCATGTGAAAATATTTCAAATATAAAAATTAAAGTAATTTATCAATCCAACGTATCCAAATCAGGTAGAAAAAATAAAACAAAAAAGCAGATATAAACTGTTAAAGCACCTTCTCCAACATATCATTTGTGATAAATAACCAATGAAATCATATAGTCAAAGCACTTCAGTGTTTCAGCCATATATTTTCTTACTATCTCATTAAAATGAATAACAACAAATAGTTATCATCAATTATCATCAACTCATCAAGAGCCCATTAACTAATTAATGGACTTTGTGCATACGGAGAGGTACTGAGCTTCTGACAAACCAGGAAAGTACATAAAAAAAACTGTACAAAATTATTAATTGGGCAATAAGGAGTACTCCGCTGCGGTTCAGCAGCATGATACTGATTAACAAATGATTAGAGTGAGTAATTAAATTAGAATACTGATACCAAAAGCTGTCAGTAATATCAACTTTTAAATATCCACATCAGTGGGGCTCTATCGTCCTCACCAAGAATAACTTGGTGTTTGAGGTCCCAGACAGCTTGGCTAAGTGGAGCCTGGTTTAACTTATGGCTAGTCAGGCCTTTTCCTCCTCCTTCTCTTTTCCTTTGACTAACAGATCTCCCAAGTGTTCTAAAAATACCTGGTGAACAGGGCTGTAGATGGTGATGAAACTGCCTCTCTGACACTGTCCCACTGCAATCCATCTCTCCACCGCCTGCCAGCCAGCATATGTTTGCAATTGGCTCCCCCCAACCACCCCCAATGCCTCTCCGCTCCCCACTCCTCCTCAAACTGGTCCCCGGTTGCCGGTTCAGATACACTCCCCTTCACACACTCTCACATACACACATGCATGTGCAATTCCCCATCCTCTCCCTCTCCCTGTCTCTCTTTCTCCCTCAGCTGCCGTCCTAGTCTCCAGGTCTGGGCTTTCAAAACCAGTGCAGTTATCAATCACTGAGCCAGTACTGTCAAGTTGGCCCAAACCGCTCACACACATACACACTCTTCCTCCCTTTACCCACTTCCTTCTTCTCTTTCTTTCATCTCCCATCTCTGCCTATCTCTTTGTCATCCCATCTCTCCATCTCCTCTCCCCTCCTTCTCCCACTTCCATCCTGCGTCCTCTGCCTCCTCTCTTACACTTGCCCAAATTTGTTCCACTTAATAAGCCCTCCCAAATGACCTTGTGCTAATTAAGCTGCACTGTGTTGGAAATATGATGGTTAATTAATGATGAGATAAATTCTGTCTGCAGGACTGTCAGAAAAATGATGACACCGTGTTTTACAGGTTTAAATAGAACAAACCTTGTGGCTGTCCTCTCTCATGCAGGGGACTGTGTGTGTGTTTGTGTGAGAGTGAGAGAGAGAGTGTGTGTGTGTGTGCATCTGCTGGCACGTCTGTGAATATTTAACTGTGAGTGAAAGAATGCAATAAAAACAAAAGAAACGAGAAGGTGAACAAATGATCTTTTGACAATGGCTTGCAGGGATAAGAGAGGACAGTTTGTGTTTCTCCATAAATATAGCTACCGCATACACCTGGCAGGAGTTAGCATACATTATTTCTATAGATGTGCATATGTGAATGTGATGTAATAACCTTGTGCGGCGTATTGCATTATGGCTTTGCAGCTCAGCGTGTGTGCTTCTACTTCTGTTTTGAAAAGCACAGTCCTCATGGTTCAAATCATTCCCAGTAGTTTTGCATGTGACTACTTGTGTGTTCGTTGTGACCTTTCATTTTGTTATTTATTTATATGACACATTGTGTAAGAAAAGCAAAGTACAAGAAATTAGGAATGTTAAGTGAGATTTAAAGAAAGTTGTATTTTAGCCAGTAAGAAATGTCCTAATTTCCTTCAAACATTTTAAACTAAAACTGGTGCTTTAGTGCGTTATAAACTAATATTTCTCTTGTTGTTTTGCAACATTAGCAAATGATTATAAGCTAATTCTTGTAGTCAGAAATTACAGTATTAGTGGAAACAGTCTGCTTAGGAGGGAACAGAAAGCTAAGCTAACCATGCCTGCTGTGGATTTTAGGATTCACAGTTGGCCTGATGTCTAACAGAGATAAATACATTTTTAATTGTAGGTTCAGAAACTGCAATCTTTAGGATTTGCAGGTGAAAAGTCATGCAAATATCTCTTAAATTCCCAATGAAACCGAATTGAGTGTTTTAATATTTATGTGACAGGTATTGTGCAAAATAGCATCTGGCAGAGTGAAGACAGAAAGTTGTTTGGTTGTTATTCCTAGAGTTATTTTAAAGTAAAAATAAGTTGATGACTAATCCTGCTCTCAGTGGAGAAGACTAATTTTGCATGCATTTCTTTTTTTTTTTTACATTTAAGAAGAGCTGATAGTGGGCAACTCCTGTGCAGAGCTGACCAATCAGAGCAAAGTGGGGTTTTTCAGGAGGGAATGAGGGCACCCACCTTCATGGATAGATGCAAATATGCTTGTAAAATTACAATCACTAACTAGCTCTTACTAGCTAACAAATACTTTAATAACAGTATGCGGTCAGACTTCATTTATAACAACCTGCTCCAGATGTTTTTTTATTGTTTTCTTTTAATCTTTATCAGCCTCTATAAATGTTGGATTTTTACATGCTTGTATCCGTTTCTGCTGTGAGATGCTTAATGATCTTTAACTGCAGTGATTTCCATGAACTCTGTGTAAAAAGATGGACAGAGTTTCTGTAACATCACCAGTAGATTTGTGAGGAGCAGTAATGAATCTTGTGAGGTGGTTCCCGCCACTGTCATGGAAGCGTCACACATCCATATTATCCTATACGGGACCAAGCTAGACAACCAGACCGTCTGTATGGATGTCCAATATTTTTTTTCTGTTAGGACGCAATGAACTGTAGAAGCAATTCAATCTATCAAACGAAGAAGTAAAACTAATATTTGAACTGCTACAGTAAAAAATGTAAATTGTTTTTGTTGGGTCATTTTGAGTCCATGTGTCACCAATGGACCTTCACAGGTTGGATGTTCACAGCCAAAAAATCTGGAGGAGTCCAGTCAACATGAGCTATAGAAACAAATGTCTGTAGAGGAAAATGAAGCATCATAGAACCGTGTCAGCAAACCATGGATAAATAAAGGTCACCCTAACTAAAATGTGGATAAAACAGAACTGAAGCAGTTGACGACAGGAGAATTTGTCTCCATCTAATCCAGATGAGCAGCTGACAGAAGGAATTTAGCTGATAATGTCTGGGAGATGGAGAGGCATCTGGTGGGGCTGCTTACTTCTATATCTGAAACCACTTGTCACATCTAATACCGCATGTTGTCAAAAGTATCAATTTAGTTGCGGAGTAATGAAAAAGCAGGTCTGTTTCTATTTTAGAAGCTCGCTTGACAGATTGAGAGGTATTTAACGTCTCATTTTGGCTTGTCAGGGTTTCAGGAGGGGGCTTCACAACTTCATCTCCTCATCTTTCACGCACACACACACGGACACACACACAAACCGACAGCGAGGCTCTGTTTCTGATAGACAGGGCCTAGCGTGAGATGTTTCATATACACAGGCAAGAAGAGCAAAAGAGAAACATCATTCATCCTTAATTCAAGAGGGAGAGCAGCGACTAAGATGAGGAAAAGAAGAAGATGAAATTTGACAGAAAAAAAAAAAGAACGCAAGCAGCAACGTGAGGGACAGAATGAGTTAAAGACATTTAACTCATTAAGGGAAAGGAGGATCTAAGATTATATTTAGTCTGTAAGCTAGTGGGGAAGTTTAGCTTAAATAGCTGCAGATCACTGTAGAATTTGCTGGAGTCATCCTACAAAATCTTGAATTAATTACCGCATTCTTGTTGTGAGCTGGAGATGACTTAAAAAGGCTCCTTATTTTTCTCAGAAGCAAACTCTTTGTAATTCCTGCCAATATTTGTACAATACCAGACCAAAGTGTCCAACATATTCTGATTTATAAGGAATGTGTTTTGCATGTGTTTGATTACCTTTCTTTACGCTGACCGACTCCGTGTTTTCCCAGCAGGTGGGTACTGAGGTGCTTCTTCATCACAAAGGCCCATCTACAAAATACACACAGAAAAAAGAAAAACCTTTTTAGCAAAGCTGATCAACAAAAGACAGTTTGTTGATTACCCTATTTCCTTCACTGAGCATGCAAACAACATGTGTGTATGTGTGTATATATATATAT
>JBAMHX010000007.1:22407710-22421372 GCA_037177515.1 Pseudomugil tenellus | reverse complement strand
GTGTGTGTGTGTATATATATATATATATATATATATATATATATATATATATATATATATATAAAACTGGAGAAGTCCTGCTCACCATTCGCTCTACCCAGGGATGGGAAGGGAGGGTGAGGGAGAGTTTTTATATATAAACTTCTACCATCCATGTTGGCCAATGACAGATTTTAAAATGAAAGGCAAAATGTGATTTGAACTACTTTAGAATTACAAAACATGTTAAAATCAGTGTAAAAAGATTGTTATGCCGCTAAATGAGCTAAATGCAACCTGAGATGAACACATGACTGTCAAAATAAAAACTTACAGCCAAAAGGCAGAAGCTGCATCTGAAAAACTAAGTCAATGCTATGATTACAACAAGTATATAAGATAAGATCAGTGTCTTATATTATTCTGGAGGAATCATGGTCCACTCTTTATGTTGCATCGGCTGATGGATATTTTATCCCTTTTGCAGTTTTCTTAAAGTCCCAGTACAGTATTTCTTTAAGTTTGTGGTGTGGATTGACTGGCTCATTGCAACACAATTATTATTATGTCATGTTTATCTGCTGTAGATTTGCTGATGTTTGTGTTCATTTTTCTGTTTTATTACCCAGCTACCAAGTTTCAACCATCTATCAGACAGGGATCATAACGAACCCTGAAACACTGGAATGCAGGAAATGTTACGGATGACTTAATGATGGTAAGGTGTCCGGGTCCTGTGGTTATAAAACTATCCCAAATCATCACCCGTCCACTACAGTGCTGTAAAGTGGGTATGATCTATTTGAACTAAAACATTATATTTGTTTGTTTTTTTTTAACAAACAAACCATTATGAACAAACATTTCCTCTTAGACCTCGACTGCCCGATTGTCCATGTTAATGTTTGTTTTGATGGAACTTTGCAAACTTTAGCTGCACTCACACAACTTTCCGTGTCTTTCTCAATTGTACTCCCATTCATGTTAGCAATAAACATCCCCGTAGGAAGCTTGTCAAGCCTGAGTTGTGGCTTTTGCAACTTTTCAGACAATGCTGCTGGGATGTGGGATGACTGGCCACCTCTTTTAAATGCTTTTCAATTAGGAGCAATACTCTTCAGTGAAGAATGATGAGAAAACTGTCCTGATATTGTTTGCAGATTGACAAGCAGCAACTATTTGTACCCTAAGATAACTGCTGATGTGTCTCCCTGACAAACACACATAAATATTCCAAACCAGCATCTGCTAAAATATATTTTATAGAGCTGCTCACACTTGATCATCAGTTAAACAAGTGTGTTTAATTAGCAGCACCTGGATGCAGCTTCCTCTTGCACGTCACACGGAAGCGGTAAGGGTGAACTTAGCTTCCAACACACTGCTCCGGCTTACGTTTTGTTAACTATATCATGACATTTTAGTACATGTTATGGGCTGATGTTCACTCCAGGTGGAATCTGTTTTGTTTTAAGAACTGGTGAAGAAAAGAAAAAATGTTCTAGCGTGTTTATATGAAAACCATAAAGACGACTTTCTGTAACTGGCACATTTTCAGTTACTAAGTAGAGAAAGTGCACATGCTGTGCATAGAAGTGTCACATAAATATGCAGACATGTGCAAAGATTTATACACACATGAACGTACAGCATGTGCGAGAGCATCCACGCAGCATGAAAACTACCAGGGTAGCGTTGCTCGACAGGGATCGCAGTGTCCGGAATTTGTCGAGGGCCCTGAGTTTACCATGTCTCCCAAACAGCATTTGAAAACATAATGAACGGATGACAGGACTAACTACTCTGACATCCAAGCAGCTTCACCAGTGTTTTCATCCCCTGGCCTTTTCATTTAGCATCCATCACTTCCCATTATTGTGCAACTGAGAGACAATGACCACATCAGAGAGCCGAGGATGGAGCTACATGAAAGAGGCTGAGGGAGTTCAAGCGACTGCAGTGTGGTTGGCACTGTCACCGCACAAAACTCAGGTCCTCCTCTGCACTGCGCTCCCCCCTCCCTTCTCTTCGGGATGTTTTTACTTTTCCCTCTTCCAAGTCGATCATTACGCTGTTCTCTCTTCGGTGAGAGTTTCTGAAGCTTTCATTCTCACTAAGTAGTCAGTCTTTCGTGAAGCAAAAGCATAATTATTTCACCATTTATGTCGCCTTGTCAGCTAATTCCCCTCCCTATCCAGATGCCCCCCTCTCCAACGTCTGGACACGCACACACACACACACACACTGCTGTGTCCTCCAACCCGTCATGGCCTCAGAGTCCCGTCCGTCACCGAGGCCCCTAAGGCCAACTCTAACTAACACCATCATATAAATATTCAAACATGTTCCACTGTTTTGCTTCATTATCATCACTTTAGATTTTCTCAATCCTCTCCAACTCAATCCATCCACCCGTCCACAATGTTGCCTTGGAGTAAAACTGCAAGCGAGTGGGTGACTAAATCTTGTACATTCCAATCAGGGAGACTGGCAAGATCAAAATGCTGAGCTACTTTGGCCTAGTGGAAGCATCTCTGACTGACGGCGTCGTCTATTAATAAACAAACAGCATAATTAAGATGTTTCTGAGACAAGTTTTTGGCGATGAAAGCAGGGGCGGGGCATGAAAGAAATCATCTATACATTTGAAAGAGAAGCGCGGCCTCGGAACACTTTGAGCTTGTTTAAGTCGTCGTGTTTAGACGTGGAGAAAAAAGGAGCTTGCAAACATTTCTGTTAATTATGTATTACAGCTGTCCTTCATAAACCTAATTACAGAGCGCTGAAAGGCAACAGGGCAATTTGCATATGCGCATGAAAGACAAGACATATGCAAAGTAAGATTTTAATTAGCATTCTTTGATAGCACGGGATACAAATCAAACTGGCATGCTGTGAGATTCCCATCTCGCCCATTTTTTCATTTTTTTTTACTGGATTATGTTCAGAGTGGCACCCGAGCGAGATGGTTGAAGCCCTCTGGTACCACCTGGCATAGGCTCTTTTTATTTATACACATGCACACACGAATGGGTGTTTGCATTTGTGAAAATGCATCACAATATGACCCTGATGAGTAAGCATAAAGAGAGTACGGTCACTTTGCACAAAAACTATTCTAAATGGCGATATAAACTTCCGATATCACACACGCTGATCCAAAAACAGACAGATACTTATCCCTCTTCAGAAGAGCATGACCACAAGTACTCAATCCCTCATACCTTTGCGATCACACATTTAAAGATCCCATATCTAAACGTTAAGGGGGCAAATTCATTTGTTTAAAGCGGTGTGTAATCAGCCCCCTGCCAATGGTGTGTGTGCGTCCTCTGCCATCCAGGTCAAGGCCTCAGCTTGTCGTCCTGCTGCCTTGGGCTGCATCATCAGCCCGAACCATCAGCCTTGATGGTTATTGTAACAAAGGGATACTTTAACATGCCATTCATCCATATCAATTCTCTTCCCCCTCATGAATTGAACTAATAAGGCTGTGCCTCTGCCCTCCGGGGAGGCTCATAATATCCATTGCAGATATGAAAAAAAAAAGAAAGAAAAGAAAGACAGAGGCTCTGGTGTTTCACGTTCGACTTTCCCTTCAGACTAATCGGCGCGCCACAGCTCGTTAGGTCCGTGACGTGCCGGAGCTTTACCGATAAGCAGGGGAGACACGGCTCAATTACCCACAGTTACAATCTTTCTCTCTTTCTTCCCTCCCGCCGCCTGACGATGAAGAGATAACATGTCAATATTTGATACAAACAACTTCATTTGCCTAATGGTGTTCCTGGATAGGCTCGTGTACAGGTCCGGAAGGGATGGAAGATCTAAGAAAAGAGACTCAAGCAAAAGTCGGCTTAGATGCACCGTAGCACCACACCCCGAATCATGCACGCCAATTCCCATCGGCCCGTCAGCTGTGTGAAGCATGCTGGGAGACACCAGGTCGGACATAGTTTAGTTCACAAACTTTTTCTCGAGTAACTTTTTCCTTCAGTGTTAGAAGCTTTTTTTTTGCTAATTGAGATGACAGATCATTGCGCAATAACAGAATAAATGAAAGCGAGTTTTATCATTGTTTCTTTCATTGCTGAACTTAAAATCAAACACATCTGTAGTTGTTTAAAAGGTATCTGAAAGGCCATTATGGGAGAGCTAGCAGATGTACCTTCGCCGGGCCAAAGCGCTCGGCCAGGAGGAGCACTTCCTTTGGGGAAAGATGAAAGAGAAGGTGGCTATGGCCTCTGAAGTTATGGCGCTGTTTCCCAGCCCTTCTGAATGAGCACACACACATACACACACATTGACTCTGCAGTGGTCCGCTGGGCCCCAAAGAAATGAGTGTGTGCGGGCTCATCTAGCCTCCTCTGCCAGGCCTAATGATGGCCCCCACCTGCTGCTTTAATGTCACAGCTGGATCGCCCTCCATCCTTCACTGACTCTGACTGCCATCAGCAGCAGGTAGCTCCCCTCTGCACACTCCCACCTCCATCTCCTCTGCCATCTCGGATTCCTTCATCTCTTATCGCTTCCATCTCAACAAAACCACCTCCTTATCCATGTCGCTAAAACTCCTGCGTACTTTTTTTTTCCTTTACGCCCTTTTTGGTCCTTTTATTTCACCTTACTTGTCGTCTTTTCGGATGATTTAGTGACTAAATTTCATACAGAAAAAAATAGTTGGAGATTAATTAAAGATGCCACAGAGACAGGAGTTTCCATAATGTCGAAGACATCATGGATGGCAACATCCTAAATTTAACACACAAGAGAAAGATCCATAAAATGAAAAAAGAACATCTCGCTGTGTCTCAATTAATTCGCTCTTCAAACGTAAACATAAAGCGTTTCCTCCTTGTTTATTTTTTTTTATAAGCGCATCCCGAAGTCGCGGAAACGCTGGAGGTAAGTTGACATGTCTAATCTGAGAAACAGTGACAGGCAGGTGAACTGACAGAAGAACAGAAAGCAACACTTGGCTGACAGCAACCCTGCAGCGCTGAGACAGCTGCCGACATGTCAGACAGACAGATAAACAGACAGGAACAAGAAGTCAGAAGATAAGATATTTATTGACAGATGGAGTGGCTGCTTAACTGACAGAGAGATAGACAGGAGTGCATCAAGAGTAAGAAGAAGATTCTCCATCTGAGTTGGATGGATGGTTTTGGGGGGGTGGGGGTGAGCGGGGAGGCGTGTTTGAATGCTATCTCAAATCTGCAGATGGTTGTCGGATGGAATGATGAGAAGTAAAGGAATGTGAAAAATCATTGTGGAGTTTCTAGAAATATCAGAGTGGATGTGAACTAAGGTGAGCCGAAGCAAGGCATCCCATAATCTAACGAGGATGTGGAGGAGAAATAAACTAACGAATAATCAGAATAATCAAGAAAAACAAGCACTTCGTCTATTCTAAGCTGATCTTGATAAAAAATAAAAGGGAGTTAAAGTGTTTCTGTGACGACGGATCAACGTCAACGATCTCAACGAAGCAGACACCTCTCCGTGGCGACGCCGCCGCTCGTGCACGAGCCTCCCTGCGTGCGTCTTGTGTCCTCTAGACTTAGAGGAGGTACATAAAAAGCTCACTTTGCCTCTCCGAAGGGGTTTTTGGATCATCTGCTGAGGCAGGTGATGGGGCTTGACGGATTGATTGAGGCGAAGTTCTCATCGATGGTGGCAGCGCCCCATAGAGTTCCCAGCTCCAGTGCACACTGTTCCATTAAAGGATCATTTAGAAGGAGAGCAAGTTCCACCTGCACTTACGCAGTGCACGCCCTAATGCGAGATGAAACACACATTTCCAGGCTACAGGAAGAGAGAGAGAGAGAGAGAGAGAGAGAGAAAGGAGGGGGAATTATAATAATGAAAAAAAGAGATGCAGTCCCTTCCCAACAGTGCATTTCCATCTTCAAGAGAACAGCGATTGATGAAGTAATCTATTATTGATATCATCATCGCTATGCGCCGATGGCACTTTTTAGCTTTATGGAGACTGCCCCCCCCAGCTCTGAGCGTCATCGCACTGTTTGCATATTATGCTACTCAGCTTCATTATATTTTCTAATTAACTGCTTTAATTTGGGATTCAAATCCTGAGTGAGAGGCGAAACTTGAAAATGCTGAACAAGAAAGAACAACGGCATACTTGGTGTCAAGATGAAAAGAGAGGTGTAGAAAAGAACAAGGTACAGCAGCAGCTAAAGCACTTTTCAAAATAGATATTCCAAAAGCTGGCATATTGTGTGGCATCAGCACAAACATGATCCACTTTTATAGATGAGAAAAAAAAAAACAGAAAAGAAGTAGAGAATAAACGAAGACGGAGCACGTCCTGAGAAACATTTCCAATGAAATACACAAGATACTTAAAAGTGTGCGCTACTGAGAGAGGTGAAAAAGTCATTTTACACCACAAAACAAAATGAATCAAAAATGCTGGTTGTTAAGGGCTGTTAGCTTCTCTTGCTAATGCATCTTCCTCTCCTTCCTTCTCTTCCTTTTCCTCTCTGCAGTGCAGTTAAAGAAATGAAAAATATACATGCTTTTTTTTCCTCTCCCCCCCTTCTCCCTTCCACCGTGCCGTGTTAAATCATTAAAGAGAAGTCCTGCTCATTATCTCTCTAAACAAAACTTCTCTTAAACCAAATAAATCACCGTTGCGCCGCGCAGCTAACAGCCGTGAAGGGATAAATTACAAAGCGCCTCGCTGGCAGCGCTGGTATTTTAAAAAGCTTGCTGCACAATTTCTATGATGTGGAGTAATTTGTAATGCAGGTTTCCTTATGTTTCTATGGCCTCTTCAGGTGTGTGTGGTGCACACTGGGAGAGGAGGTGAAGGGTTGGGAGTGAAAACTAGATAAATATCTATATATATACATAAATAAAAAGAGCTTAAACATGTTCTCTTGCTTTTACTTGATTAACTTAACAGTCTTGTAATCCTTATTGTATGAATAAAAATGCTATTAGAAAGTTTTTGATTCATGATATTTGATATATTTATCATGTTTACATCTGGATTTGAATATTCTAAAGAAAACCGCTCCCAGGAGGAAGTAGCTTGTAGTGTCATTAAACCGAAAAGCATCATTTATAGTAGAGAAAATAAATAAATAAATAAAACAGTTTGATCAATATAGTATCCTTGGCAGAGTGAGAACACTTTTGAAATGGCACTCTGGCATCATGGGATGCATCTAAAGGACATTTTCATGTAATTCATTTGAGAGGCTCCCTAAGTGTTATTTCAGAATTTACACCCTGACACCAGCGAAGATGTTACATAAAATCCTTCCCCACTGAGAGTGATTGCTTTTAAAGGAAAAGAAAACTCTCAGTGGTCAGAGAGGTTCCTGCATTATATCAACACTGCTGATGTTAGTGTTAGATTTATAATCAGCAAGTCAGAGTGATGGTTTTTGCAACTCACACCAGTTTTTTTTTTTTTTTCATGACCTCCGCTTACACCGACCACCTTCATTATTAAGAGGAAAACACGCTGTAAGGGTCTTTTCCTCTGTTAAAGAGCCTAATTGAGGGGAAGGACACCGACCGCCCCCTTGCAACCTCTGCGCCCTCTGAGCTCCCCCGTGAACCAAGCGGCATGATGATCCCCCACCCCCAGTGGGCAGACTTAAACAGCATGTAACAGGGGTCCGTTTACAACAGAAAGCCTCCCCCGTGGCCTCCCGGGGGATAAAAACCAACAGTAGCCCTGATACATCCCCCACCCCACAAAAAAAGAGAAGCATGATTTATTCAGTCTGTTTACTACATAATCTGTCCGCCTTTCCTCTGAGAACAAATTAAATGTATGAAAAAGGCAGTGAAAGAAGAATAGTTGTGTGAAAAAAGAAAGAAATGGAGAGAAAATTAATAATGTAACCAAGATACATAAAAATCCCAAAGCTGAAGGTTTCTAATAACTTAATTCACAACAGACACATTAGTGTGTTAGCAAAGACTCATGGCAAACACCCATACGAAACTCTGCACTATTGCTCCTTAAATACAGGCAGGGGAAGAAAAAAAGAAAAAAAAGGGTGTTTGGGGAAATAAAAACCAACCAGGTTGGCGTGATCAGACCTGAGCAATCAGGAAGATGCCAAAAAAGAGAGGGAGCGATGAAGACAGGCAGAGTCGAAAACACAAACACAGAAGACAGCCTGTAATTTTGACCGTTGTTGTTTTGGCGAGTGGTCTCGCACATTAAAAAGAACTGAAGTAACATGACAAGCGAGAGTTGTATTTCTCCCACCATAGTTGTGCTAAAGCAGATAATCCATAAAACATAAGGCTTCCGTATTGACGTTTTTCCTCAGCCAGCTGAGTGAAGCTGGGATGTCGGGCCTGTCTGCTGTCCGGCTACCACTCTCATTATCCCCGCGCCTCTGTGAAGGGCAGCTAAGGTCACACTCCAAAAGGAGCAAAACAAACTGCTACATTACTAATCTAATATTCAACCATCTTATCAAAGAATGACTTATTAGGGTTAAAGAACCAGAACCGCTGATGGAGAGGAGAGATTACCCAAAGTGGAAGTTCGCATTTTCTGTCGTCTTCCCTGGTGGGAAGCACTGAAAGCACGCTGCGACAAGGGGCCTCCAATCACCGACCTTCTAGGGATTGAGCAAAAGCACAGCTTTGGATTTTACACAATAAGCTGCTCAAGTGTTATTATGGTTGCTGATTCCTCCTACTCAAAGCCAGCACACTTCCTCACCTCTCAAAAGTATGCACACACACACACACGTTCACAAAGGATGTCTTTGTTTGGCTGTTGCTGCTGTTGTCTTGACACCCACCATCTGCTGCCCCAACAGCAGAGAAGACTGAAGACAAGCGTTTCTCTAACGAAACTTACTGGCCACTTTCCTAGCCCCCCACCCCTCCCGATCCCCACCACCATTAAAGACAAAAACACAGTACCTCTCAGACACACACAGGCCTTTTTTCCCACTGCTGACACGGTGATGCTCTACAGGTTGAATCAAACCTCAATTAACAGCTAATTCTTACAGGATTCATGTGGAAATGTATCAAAATAGCAAGAATAACCCATGTTTTAAATTAGAAACCACGGAAATGTTCTTTTTTCTTCCAAAAGCAAAGCAAAAGTAATTTCTCAGTTGCTTCTTGTTAACGAGTGTGAACGCATGAAGCGAAGGGAGGGGGGCTAAATTGCAAAGGTCCTCCTCAGTCCCCGTCCACAGACGTGAGATGGATCCGAGAGAGCGAGCGCTCAAAAAGTAAATGAAAAAGAAATAAATAAGTAAATAAAGTACGCTATGCAGATGAGGGCGACGAAGCCTCCGTTTCAGCCTATTCTGTGCTGTGCTGGTCATTCATCACCTGCACATGCAAAGCGCCGGCTCTGGTCCTTAGCATATTCGCATATTCTAATGAAGGCTTACATGCAAATGATGACGACCTTTTCCTTTTCGCTTTTCCTTTTTCTTTCTTTTTTTTCTTTTTATAACAACTTTACATTAAGAGAAGGGGAGCTGTGAGCAGTGGCTGTAATGGCTATTACAACGACAGGCTGGGTATGTGGTGTTGTGATCTAAACTCAGAGACGCTGTAATTAGCCTAATCTATTACCAGACGGCGGCTGTCAGGGATCTTTATGGCAAAGGACAGACTTGTCAGACACTTTATTTATTAAACAGTGGCTCTGGATTTTCTAAAGATAGTTAGACCCTCAGAAAATGTCCATGTTCACCAACATGGGTTTGATAATCCACACTGTGATGCCCTGGACCCCTGAGGTGCTGAATACACTTCCTTTTAATATTGGCGGGGGGGCTCCAGCCTGGTACCAAACTTAATGCTGTTAATCTAGTCCAGGTTAAAGACTTAATGTGATGCACTTTATACATATATAAACTAGTATAATGAAGCATTAATTATCAAAAATTGATTCCACTTGTTGATGTCTTTAGCTCTAATCTTCATTTGACACAAGTTCAATTGAATTCTACACAAAACATGAAAAAATACTATTATTTGAATAAAAAATATATTATTTTTCCTCTTTCTAGAAGAGGATCAAAACAGTATTCGTCAATGTCACTATTGGCGTATTGATTACTCTCTAGCTGTGTTTGTTTCTTACTCCCCAACACCGGCCCCTCCTCTCCCTACCTAATGACCAGAGGAAGGGAGGGGAAAGTGGCCGTCGCCAGCCTCCCTTCCCCGTCCACGGGGCAGGGTCCCGAGCTGTCGGCAGGGAGGCGGGAGAAAGTTATTCCTCCTTACTGTGACTTTGAACCTCCTCAGATGAGGCATAAATATTGAAATATTGAAATGAAAGATGGGGGTGGGATGGAGTGGAGGGTTGGAGGGAGAAGGGGAGGAAAGGGGCGAGAGGATAGACGGATGGGGGGGGGTAGGAGGGGTGTTATAGGGATGAGACAGGAGGCCCACTGAGAGAAAAGACAAGGCCCTCACCCCTCTGCCAGGCAGCGTTCTAGCAGGCCGACAGTTATGGATAGGAAACATTACTGCTGCTGGTAATTAAAGCAAAAACTAATACTGTCTCTTGGATGAGGGGGTTTCATGGTGAGCATCCATTTGTCACTGCGGCACACTCGCCAAGGCCAGATTAAATCACACACATATTTAGTCCTGCTGTGCACACAGGATCTATCTATCCATCTATCTCTTATACTGATTGATAATTATCCATCTAGTGTTTATCATATCGGCTTTCATCTTCACTTTTTGCCTCCCGGCCCTTTTGGGAATCTCCATTTATAATTCATTACTCTATTTTTAAAGAATTTAAAGGCATTTTCTTTACGTACGAAACGTTGAAAGCTGAAACTACTGAAAACCGAAACACATGTAGGTCCATTTCTACTACAGAGTCCTCATCGAGTCAGTTAGACACTGACTAGAGTGACTGACTAACAGAGTGGCAGTGAAAAGGCCACCGGCTTTGAGGGAGGGGGTGTAGCGGCGGTTGTGGCAGTGAGCAAAGACGAGGACGAGGGAGGAGGGGATGCCATGTCGCCAGACGGAGGGGATCGGTGACACTGAGCGTGTCACAGGGTGATGGCTGCACTCTGCTTGGACCAGCAGCCCCTCCAGCGCTGTCAGAGGAACCAGCAGCTCCAGATACTGACACTAGCAGCCATACTGACAGGCCTAACATGACTCGTCTCTGCTCTCGCTACAGACGAGGCCTGACGGCGCGCAGAGACACCGCAAAAGGGAGGGATGGAGGGATTAGTAAGGCGGAAAAAAAAAACAAATGAATACAAACTGAATCTGTGCGTCTGTTGAACTGGATAAATGGTACGTGGCCCAAGAAACAACACCCCTACCCCCCCAAACTCCCCACTACTACTACACACACACACACACACACACACACCAACAATAGAGAACTCTACCCCTTTAACCTGCTTGGCTAAAATGAGACAAATCAGTAGTCTTAGAGTTGTAAAAGAGCTTCATTACGTTTCTCTGACTAAATAAAACTGCTTAAATGAAATAATTTGTAAGAAACCAAGTTTTACAAATATGTATCTTTGAAATGAAGTTACAACAGAAACATGTCAACTGAAAGGTATTTTTTCACTCTCCTGTAACCTTATTAGCATTTGTCGCTGCATTAAAAATAAAACGTCACACAAATTAACAGCCTAGATTAGATTTTTTCAGGTTCTCTCAGCACTATTTGTTTTTTTTTTTCAACAATTTCACCTGCAGGTTGATGCCATGATGTTTTAGAGACCAGAAAAGTGGTTAACACAAAAAAAACTGGTTCAATCCTACATGACAAACAACATGATGGAAGGTGGTAGAATGGAGGGAGGATGATGGGATAGAGATGCAAAACTGGTGATTTGAGGAGAAAAACATGAAGGGGAGGGAGGTAATGCCAAAAGGGGAGAGGGCAGAAAACATAGAAGAGGGAGAAAGAGGGGGGAGATGTAGACGACTCGGACAGAGAGAGAGGAAGTGCAGCAGCGAGACTGATCGCTGTTGATCTTCACGATAAGCGCTCCCGACAACTTGTGACCAAAGTGGCGCTTCGACACTAATCGGCCGTGAAGGCTGACCTGCAGCGAGGCAGCACAGTTCAGATCGCATAGGCCCGGCGCTGCGGCTCAGACGAGATGGACCCGGACAGGAGACATCCAGGCATCAAAATTCCCTGAGAAATTGCGACATGGCTTCAGTGCACTGTGAGAAGAACATAAGAGGAAAGGAAGGAAAAAAAGGACAAAAAAAAAAAGGCAAGCAGTGATACTCGTTGCTCTTGGCAGTCAAAGCAGCATTATCTGGCTTGAGATGAGAAGAGAAGGACACTGGCAAAGGAGAGCGGAGTGAAGGAGTGAAGGGAGGTATATAGGGGAGGAGGGTGAAAAAATATGAGCAGCGTGGAAAAAAAATTCACAGATCAATTTTTATTGACAATTATCTGTGAGCTGTGCTGTTCTGAACTAACCTTGAATGGTGTGTGTCTGACCTCTGCAAGACATAAAGTGTGTGTGTGCACCAACAGGTCTGACTACTCTCATGAGCAACAGAGTAAACAGGCCAAAGATGTTAAAAATGAACCGAAGGTGAAGTAAACACATGTAACACACTGTGCACCTCCCCGGAGCATTTTACTGGATCCTTTCACTCATAGCATCATCAGTAACAAAGGGAGGAGAGCAGCGACGGCTGTGCTAGCATGGGCCTTGGGACAAATAAACACAACTAGTCAAATAATCTATAGTTTCTTAAAAGGGATGTTCTTTTGTTTCTTTCTTTTTAATCTAAATTAGAAAATAATTTACTTGATTTGACTATTGTAAGTTTTTGGACCACTGGCTGAATAAATGAAGCAATTTGCAGACACAAATCTGAGCTCAGGAAATCTTTCACGGTCATTTCTCGTTATTATTATTATTTTTTAATCAAGAACCTTTAATCAAGAAAACGGTTAAGACGCTAATCAGAGATAAGATGAGCAGCAATAAAAATCACCACAAAACCAATATTTAAAAAGGTCAGAAAGCAATCTTTGAAATGACTTTCCATTATTAACAAGTGGAAATATTTCACTCACATCTTTTCCAACTTTTACACTTTTTTTGTCGCTAACGCATAAATGATGCCACATGAGAAAAAGCTCAAATCAGGACTTTTATTTCCCACACTATTCAACTCTGATCTCACCATCCTCTTTTCAGACATATTACACTTTCTTAGATAAATATTTTCACTTTCGCTCAGAATGGGTTGTCCTCTGTTGCCACGGCGCCATCGCCGCCAGCCACCATGACAGTCACAAGCAGGAAGCATGAAGCTAAATTTTAATAAGCCGGGAACGCGCATGTTTATTCAGTCGTTAATGACGACTGGCTTCTACTTAAGGCGCCTCTCACAAAAAGGACATTTGCTGTGCAAAAATAAAGAAAGAAAAAAAAAAGAAAAAACATGGGATCTAATCATATCTGGCACCATAAATCATGTGTGACTGTGTCCCTTTAGGACAATTTACAGCAAGCAAACAGGAGCCAGGTGAAGAGTGGGGGGTGGTGGAGAATGCATGAACAAGACTGTGTGTATTCACTTGTCCAGAGAGGACGGTGCAGTTCTGAATACATTTTATAGGAGGTGAAATGTGGTTGTCGAGGTGTTTTTTTTTTTTTTTTTTTTTTGGGGGGGGGGGGGGGGGGG
>JBAMHX010000007.1:22396157-22407610 GCA_037177515.1 Pseudomugil tenellus | reverse complement strand
CCCCCCCCCCCTGACACACAAACAAGCAGGAAGCACAAATCTAATCAATGTGTTCTAACTGCAGAGCAGCCACATCACAAAATACAGCCCTGCTTCCTCCCTTCTGACTCATAATATGCCAATAGATTTGATAATGGCAGCTAAATTCAACCTAAGCACCAGGACACAAGTCAGGTTGTCAGTCTGAGTTTTCCTCACATTTCTACACACATACACACACACACGCACAGTTGGTTAAATCAGAGACAGAAGCAGGGATTCTAGAAATATTCCCTTATTGATCTGTTGTGGAAAGATGCTATCTCTTTACATGAGGAGCAGACCACTGGAGCCAGAACACACACACACACACACACACACACACACACACACACAAGCAGCATAACTACAAACACACAGTCCAATCAGTACATGCCATCGTCTACCGAAAACAACACAAAGCCAACCTTCCCACACTAGCGCACACACTTAACACACACGTTTGCTGAATTATTGCTTGCAGTGTGAGAATCCAGGAGTCTCGAGACACAAATACCATTGTGAGCAATTGCAAAGTGGCCACACAAGGAAAAAGGACTGTTTATTTATTCATTGATGAATTTAATTGCTTGTTAAAGTTGTTACGCGAACTGTTTCTGCAAACATTTCATGTTCGGCCTGAAAGAAGGAATTTGGTGAGAAATGAGAAGAGAAATCTTCACTTAACACTTTGGGCACAACATGAATTCTTCAACCACAACAAATTGCTTATATTTATTCTGGCGCTGCTGAAAAAATTCGCAGTCTCAGAAAAGACGAGGAGAGCTGGATTCTTTTTTTTTTTAATTCAACGCGGCAAAAGAACTGTGTGGGAGATATGCAGCGCCGCACGCTATTAGCTGTGACTGCTTGAGCTTGCCATTCCTGTACTTACAGTACACCGCAAATAGGAGCATCACTTTTCATTACTTGCCGTTTCCAACAGAGCTTCACTCTATCATTGCCGTGGCATGCTAATGTACAGCAGGCTACTGTCATGTAAATTAAACTGTTTGTTTTGTTTGCCTTCCCTCCTTCGGCTGATTGTCAGAGCGTCTCGCCAGGAGCAGCAGGTGTGTTTGTTTGTTTGTGTAGGAGTGCGCCCGTGTGCCTGCTTTGCTGCTTTGTGTGCACACGCTCCGGCTGCTCAGCAACAAGTGAGTGTATGAATGAATGTGTGTGTGTGTGTGTGTGTGTGTGTGGTTATGGAATGTGAGACGCAGAAATGAAACTCTGCACACAAACCTCCCGGTAAACCAGATGTGCTCCTGACCCTGAGCTCTGCCACTGAAATGCAAAGTTGGATGCCTACCTGGCACCCTCCCTCTCCCCACCTCCTATCGTTGCAGGTACAACCAACTGTCACAAACAATGGAATATGCATACCGTGGGATAGGGTTTGCTACAACATGCTCTCAATGTAAATCATATTTCAGAGGTTTCCGAGAGACAAGCCAGTCAGCCACCGAGTCAGCCACCCAGCCAGCACTCTGCTGTAGCTGTGCTGCTGCTGAGTAATTGACAGAGCAGGTAAAATAAAATGTATAAAAAAGCAGGAAATAAAGAAGACAAAAAATAAAAAAAGCAATTGAGCGCTTTTACAGATCTGTCTTAAAATATGAAAACTTTTCTGCTGCTCATTTGCAAGGAGAGAAATATTAAATGCCACTAAAGAGAAATAAGAAGCCATCATGACTCCTCGCAAGGAGACACATGACAAGGATTCTCCTCTAATTAGACACAAGTTTAAACTGCCATGTGTTAAGTCGATCCACCGATCCTTAGCATCTGTAAGGGTTTGGTTTTCTCTCAAAAACAAAACAATTTAACACCAATAAAGCGCAATCTGCAAAGCTGCAAAACCCGATCCATAAACATTCCAACAGATTTAAACCAGTCACACAGGAGTTACGTTAAAGTGTATGGCTGAATTACACTGACACCAGATTTCTGAAACAGCTTTCATGTAGGGCTGTGAGTTGAGAGTTGTGTATGTGTAAGAGCTTCTATCAACTACAGAGAAATCCATCCGAAAAAGAAAACACATTATGTAAATAATTGCACTTCTCTTTGTTCACTTTTCAAATACTTACAGATGTGCTTCTGTCAAATTAGCCTTCAGTCATTAATTACATGGATCAGTTTGGTAAAACTGGTTAAACTTCAAAAATGTGAGTTTATTGAAACGGGATTATTGAGTTTTAGTGAAAGTAAATTGTCATCTATATTCTAGAATTCATTAAAAAGAAACTTTAGAAAATAAGATGAATCATCAAATGGACCAATAAATGAACAAAATCAGGACATACATAAAGGCCAATTTGTCAATAGTTTTAATGTTTGTTATAGTTGATGTTATTCTAACTTTCTATCTATTGTTATCAGTCTATTCCAGCATTTATTAGAGGAAAAAACTGGTGCTAAGTAAGATCACGTCTAATGGCTGACTTTCTATGATGCTCCTTCATAACATCTCGCCAGATTGCCGTCATGACGACATGGATCCTTGTAAAGTTTTAGTGTAGAAATGCATTATCTTCCGAGTTCTCAATGGATGTTCCTTTGCAGTGCAAACAGAGGAAGAAACAAGGTTGGTGAAATATGCATTTAATCTTTTTTCTTTTCTTTACGGCATTTGTTGTTTCTGTAAAGTTGTTAGAATTGTAATGTTCTTTGTCAAATGGAAGCAAAGTATAAAGTGGCATTATGAATTGTTGTGAGGTAGCCAACAGATACCAGATATTTCACACCTATTGTTCAGTTGTGCAGCTGCCATGTGGTTAGAATGCAATCAGCTCTGTAACTATGGCAACTTTGTTAGGAACATGCCATTATCTTTTTCTTTCCAAATGCCTGAAAGTTTTTCCTCTAGCATTCAGTGGGAGGCTGAGCTTGGGAGCCCCCATCCCATCAAGAAAAGATCTTTGACTTTTAGAAGTATAAAGTCAGTGTAATTGCAAATTAACTTGCAAATTCTTCCAGTGAGAAGTAAAAAAACACAATGTTAATTTTACTTTCTTTGTGTTTAGCATTTACATGGCTGCCAATGCTGCATACTTCAGCAGCCAGTTAATCATTCTTGTCTTTAGATCCAAGATTTCTCATTTGCTATTGAAGGTGGAGTTTGCTGCTTGTGAGACCAGTTCAAGCAGGACCAAAACAGAAAACTAACTCAACTCTTTAGAGCTTCTCCTCATCAGAGGAGCAAAAACAATGTTGATGCTGGTCAGACACCTACATACACAATGATCTGATGCTACGTAGCCTGTTGGCAACATAATAAAAATATAGGTTCAACTGCACCAAACACACACACAAGGATAAAGTGGCATTCTTTTCATCATGAAGCGTTCATATTTCCATAGTGTCATAAAGAATCTGTTCTGTATTAAAAAAGACTGCAGGAGTCATTTGCTTATGCTGCAAAAATGACACATTTATTTCAAGAATATGTGACCTTTAGTGGTTGGGGGAGTGTAAAATGGTGTCCATAAGGGTGGGGTCCCTTTATAAAAAATAATAATAATATAAAAACATTAAAAAACAAAAGTCAAAAATATTCCAAATCAGCCAGTTATGACTCCACAGGGTGAAGCCTCCGAAACAACATCATTTTGATGTTACGATCATGGTTGGGGAACTTTTGGGGGACATTTAGTTTTGTAGGTCTCTGATTGATTGTTCAGACATTTGGGTGGATGTGGCTGACCCAGAAAATCCTATCTGTTAGTTGAACGGATAGCTTTAATTACCAGTTGATTGAGGAAAAAGTATGACAATACAAATAACGCATATGCTATATACCCACATGGACACCGCTGTGTACACAGTCCCACCCTGCCAGAGACTAACTTCTTCATCATGTATGAAATCACAGGATCGATTTTTATTGCACATAAAACCAAAGTATACAACTGGCTTTAATGTTGTAGCAACCTGGTGCTACTAAAGTGGAAGCTAGCTAAAGGAGTTTAATTTTAGCATGTTTTTGAGCGGGAATTCTTGTATCATTTGAAAAGACTCCACATAAAGAAGCTTCTGTGATGTAAACACTGCGTTTGGTCGCAGGCTGCTATAACATTTTTATTACTAAAAATGTAATCCCATTTACAGAAATCAGCTCTTACAGGTTTAAGTGTCTCCAATAGTCATGTGACTCCTCTAAACAGCTTTACAAGACCATCACACAACAGTCAAAAGACAAAAACTACAGAGAAAACTGTCTTCCATTTCTCCCTCAAGTAAGTACTCTGACACAGTCACACAGCACTCTTCCAGCTCTGTCCACCAACAGCAGAGCCTGTGTGTCAAAGAGCATTATTCATCATGCTTTATCCTAGCGTTTGGCCTTCTCGGCGGCCAAAACAAAACAACACAATGCTATAGCAACATCACTGTTATCCAACGACACATCTGAAGTAACACAAATATGGCCAAACTTAAAGTAAATTAGCCTTGCGTGATGAGTCGACCACGTCCGTCACAGTGAATCGCTTAGTTCTCCTCTAAAGCAAAGCAGATGGAAGCCGAGCAGGCACTGTGAAAGAGACACTTCCTATCATGATGATAAAAAAAACAATAAAAACAAAAAAACAGGAAATGATGGGAGTTGGCTTGTTTTCTGTTTAAGGTAAACCATCCAAATAGTTGTTTTGTGCAGTACATATTTAGTACAGATGAAGCATAATGTCACAAGAAATGTAAAGTGAAGACACACCCACTTCAAACCTTTTAGTATAGAACAGCCTGTACATAAAGGTGAGCACAAAAACAGAAAATATACAACACATTAGGATGTTTTACAAAGATGATAGATTCAGTCTTGAGCAGAAAACTATGTAAAACATAATTCTGAATACACAATCCATTTTTTATTGATGCAGGGGATTGTTTGACTTATGCTGACAACTGACTGAGGTCACAGCTTACCCGCCCTTCTCTGCGTTATTGAGCACAGCTCAAAGTGATTTACTTTTTCCTTTTTTTATTTTTTTTTATTTTGGTATGTTTGCACAAGTCATAAATCAATAGTCCCTAGCAGGAGAGCTCTTCCCTCCAAAAAGTTTAGAAATTCTTGAAAACATGCTATAACAAATGAAACGACTATCTGAAAATGGGGAGAGAATCACACATCAGGGATAATAAATGCATTTGAAAGAAGCAATGTCTTCTCATCATCAGGCACGGTAAGTAGTTTAAAACTACTAAATAAAAATCATCATTCAATGAAGGAAAAAAAAATTAAGTGTCAAATTCAGCATGTTAGTAATAATAATAAAAAAAAAAGGTTAGTCATAGTTTTGCATCTTCAGGGCCTGAGATTCTTGCTGGAGTCAGGGGCAACTGGAAGCATTTGATCTGAAAGTTTCCACTGACCCAGAGCTTCCCGTGTCTCTGCCTGGTTATGCTAATGTCTGCATGGGTCATCCCTCAACATGGGCTGGATTTAATGACTCCAAGGATGCAGGAGTGCAGCCAAAACACGTCTCCTTGGTGGGCATCTTGTTAAATTAAAGGCATGGGGGCCACTCAGAGAAGAGTTCACCGGCATCTAAACTACTGAGGGACTGCAGCGGGAGAGTGGAGAAAAACAAGTTTGCAGTGTAAACAACAGCGGGAGCAGGACTGGAGGTGGGTTATCTGATACTAAACAGGCAAATGAATATGCAAAAACAATAATGTAACTATCACAAAACAAACATGTTTATAAATTTACATGAAAGTTGGGAGAAGGTATGGAGTAATTCCCCCCTTCGTTGCCAAGTCTTTACATAAATCAGAAACAAGTGTGTGTGTGTGAATTTAAGTTGTTTGCAGAACTTGATTGGTTAGAAATGATAAAAGTTGCCGGAGTAGATGTAGGTGTAGTCGAGCAGGTTGGTAGAGGATGTCCAAGGCTGGTGAAAAACAAAGCAGCGAGTGTGTACAGTCATTCCTCTCACACACAAAGCTGGAATATAACTCATACACACTGCGAGACTCTTTGCCCTCCTCCATCTCTCTTATTCTAATCTCAAGCTAATCTTTTTTCATTCTTACCTCCCCAAACCGGCTCATATTTCACCACCCGTATCTTTACATTTTCTATTATCCGCCACTGAAAAATGTGACCAAAGCAGGAACTGTTTTGAAATAAAATATGAATCATCTTAGATAAAGATATGGTGTGGATATTATTTATTTATTAAATAAGTTTTTATATAGATATTTTTTAATTCCCAGTTAGCAATCTTTGGCCTTTGGTCACTTCACGCACCTTCGGCTTCTTTCTCTTTGGGAAATAAGTTATTCTTCCTACAACTCGGTGACATTTCTGTCAGCATTGCGGCTAATTTTTCCCCATTTCTTCCTGCTAAAAAAAGGTTTGCTTATGGAAAAAAAGTAGAACCAAAGACCACTGACCAGCTACTGGTGTCTCATCAGATTGGAACACCCAGAATGTAATACAGTTCACACACACACGCACAGACACACACACGCACACACACACACACACACACACAGTCCTTATATCTACAACTCTGCCAGATATATATAATAAAAAGAGAAATAGGAAATATGAAGCCTTCAGCCATAGCACAGCGCCGTTACATATGAGGAGAGATCCCATCGGTCCAACTCTGTATTTAGTATTTCTCATGAGTAATCTTTTGTCATTTTATCACAAGAAATGAAATAATGGGGCAATCCTCTAATGAAAAATGAGGCAGTTGCTGAAGCACAAGAGAGACCAAGAGACAAAAAAAGAGGGAATGAGGTTTGGAATTTCACGTCTTTAAGTATCGCAAACGTATATTTTTATATAAAAAGTGTTAAATCAAACATGGAAAAACATAAATAAGAACAATGATGCCAACAGTAAGCTTGTTTTAGATAAGTAGAAGCAAAAATGGTTTAATAACCTTGAATTTGGCAGGTGAATTTTTGTTTTGTTTTTCATATAAAAATATCTAGTTTATTTTACGTATTTCATAAAAAATGATACTGCAAATAAGAATATACCAGTATATCATTTCATAATGTAAATTATTCCATTATTACAGTAAAAAAAACAACAACAAAAGCACTAGGAGAGCATAGACGTCCACCAAGGAGCCAATTTTAATACCATGAAGAATCCTTTTTGAAATTCCTGCATCAGCAATTCCTCCAAGATCAATCTCAAAATTTATTGGAATTTAAGTCAGACTAAGACTTGTTCCCGACAATAACAAAATCATAACTGTTTTGGTTTTAGTGTAAAGTTACAAATCAACAGATGGACAAATAGACACATGCAGGCTCCTTGGTGGAGGTAAAAAATGTTGCATGAATGTAGTGACATCACCGTTTTGTGTTTTTATCGTTACTCTGAACAGTCTAAGATTAAGATTATGGTAATTGGTCACATGAAAGGGAATCAGAGCTGGGTATAAAAGAAGGATACACAAATGGCTTCTGAAGAACTGATAAACTTGGCTTTTATGTATGCCTAACTAAGAAATGAATCACTAAGTGCCAAAAGATATCTCTTTGTGCAAGAACAAAATTTGTTTTCCCATCAACAGCGGAGCTTAATATTCAGATTAAAACTACTTTCCAGCATTCTGTTGCATCCAGAAATATAAGCTAACTGAAACTCTGATGTAAAGTAAGCCATGTTATAACGTTCTTCACAATCTTGAAGTTCATTTTACTTTAGATGAGCTGCATGAGCTCATCAACTTGGTTCAGACCAGTTTACATTTCAGCACCTTTTAGAAAAAACACAGATTCAGCAAGAAAAACCTAAGAAACAGCATCCAGTCTGAAATAAAGGGTTAAAAGGCAGAATGTGGGATGCATGCATATTGATTCAATAGCTTAGATAACCGGCATACATGTGTAATGTAGAACTGGTAATGACATATGAAGAGACTCACTGTAGCATACAGTAGCAGCTGTGAAGCGAGAAGAGACACTAGACAAAAAGTAGTTGCCAGTTCATCACAGGGTAGAGCAGATTGATTAATACATTTAATTGATTATTTCAAATTTATTGTTTATGAAGATTTATTTTAATGAAAATCTAGATAGTTTTTGTTGCCTCCCCAGCACCTTTTGGGCCTCCTAACATTAAAGCAACATCAGCATACTCCTGCTGATTTCCCACAAATCTGCATAACCACATCAACATGGCAGCTAGCAAAGAAGAGGTTGTTCCAAAAAAATACCAGCTTCTTTTATTATTTAGAACTGGTATGGTTTTATAAACATGGAGCAATAAATGCCTCCTTGCAAAATTTGTTTAAGGGCTGTTGCTGCCAAAGGTGCGACCACAACAAATTTATTTCAACACCTGAAACAGAGAAACTCAGCGAAGTGGAAGAAAGTTTGCAACATGCTCAAACCAGCAACAGCCTAGAACACCCCACTAACAGACAATCCATGGTAGGGGAACTATTTTCACTCTGCGTCCCCTATGAGAAGACTGGGGCATGATGGAAAGCCATCACGGACATGGTCTAAAACTAAAAAGCCTTTTTGAAAGAGAATAATTTTTGTCATTTGTAATTTTTTTCTTTTTTATAAAGTAGGGGGAAAAATAGATTAAAATCTTAAATCATATTTGGTTTTAAAAAAATCTGAGACATATTACCCAGGCCTACCACAGGGTCAACACTTTAACTCAATTTAGAATAACTAATTAATTTAAAACTTTGGGATAACATTATAATTCCATACAGACAGGATGTAGATGAAGCAAGGAATGATGGTGAGGGGACAGTTCTAACAAAACACCACATATAGAGCATCTAGAAGAGGAAAGTCTAACGGCAGCAACCAAATTTTGTTGTTCAAGACGTTGAAATCTTGCATTCAATAAGAATATGTTTGTATCTTACAAGACTCCAATTTGTATTGTTACTTGCCAAACCATTTAAAGTTATGAATAAAAGGTAGGGCAATGTAACATCATGTTGAACATGCTTCTATCACAACCTTTTCAAGTTTGTTCTTTCTATTAAATTGCCTTTGTTAATATATTCCTAAATATAATTTTGTCAATTTGTGAAGACACTAAAAAAAAACATATTTGAGCTTTTTGAAACCTTTAAATGAATGAACAAATTACATCTGTTTTTACTGGTTTCCAGAAAACAACCCAACTCTTCTGGAACTGGGGGTTACACTTAAGTAAATGTTATTATTTAAATAATTCAAAACTTGCAGCTGTTTTGGGCATCTGGACTCAGTCTGTTCTCTGATTACTTTATATCCCGATGCAGTGTGCTTAGCATCAAAGGCTTGTCACTGGGCATCAATGGCCTCCTTCACTCTTTGCAAATGGATTCCATCCATCAGTTTGTCGTTTAGTGTAAGAAGAAATGCAGTCCAAGTACAACACAAAACTTATTACAGCTTATTGCTTAAAATAAGAAAAACAGCACACATAATGTGCAAAGAAACAAGTTAACATGTGGGAAGATCAACACTATGGAAATGAGAAGGACATGTATTGATGAGCAAAAAGCACATGAAAAACCACCCACAGAGACTTTAAACCCACACAAACAATTAAATACCCAGCTTATCTCCACCTTTTTAAGGAACTGATACTTAAGCATAATTTAGGTGAAGTTATTTATCCTCTTACAAAGCGAAGAAAGAGACACGCTGCTACTTCTCACACAGTAACTAGTTAGTTAGTTTTTCATCTCTTTCAGTTGTATACGTATTTGTGCACATGCATGACTGCATGCATGCAGCTGCTTTTGAAAGTGTGTGTGACAGGCACCATGCATGTGTGTGTAATTACAGGCAAACTTTCTGCAGCTCGAGTCACCGCCGCGTCCTGTACGTGCACACATATAAACACCAAGTAAGCAAGCAAGGGAGGCAGGCTGAACCTAATGTGCATAATTAACTTAACCCTCATCACTTGACTTTAAAAGAACTGTTTTTTTTTCTCTTTTGAGGACTAAGCCAGACAAGCGGAGGCTGGGAAAGTGGTCCTTTATTTTTAAAATATTCATTACTGCATTTCAGAGAATTTTTCAAGCATCCTCTGATTTTTTTTTTCTTCTTCAGGAGGAAGGATCGTTGCTAAGAATTAACAGATGACAGAGAAGCTTATGTTCAAAGCAAGGGACTAATTCAAATTACAAATGTAAAAAAAAAAAAAAAAAAGAAAAGAAAATTAGAGCTATAAAGACAGATACATTACATTGCACAAGCTTGTAAAGATTTAATTAGATTATACTCTTCTACTTCTGACTTGGTAACTAAAGACTAGTCAGTTTTTTCTTGTGAAACGTGGAGTAAACCGGCCAAGAAAGCCTGTCATGAATCCAGTTGAATAAGAGTTGAAAGAAGGATGGAGGACGGGAACAGGAGTGACTGGCCAAGAAAATCTCTCGCCCTCCGGCCTGGTCTTTTCCTCCTCCTCCACATCCTGCTGTGCCAGTGCTGACTGCTACCAGCCACACACTTCACCTCCCATCAGGGTCAGGGCGGCAGCGAAAAGGTCAGCTCGCCGACAGCTGATTGGCCGACATAGCTCTAGTCAGCGACCGGTAGCCAATGGGCATCCTGACGCACCTGATGTGACACACACCGCTCCGAGCGCCTTCTCTGCACAACAGGCCAGAGAGGAGGACGGGCATGGCGAAAACAACAAAGCATGCAGCATTGCCAAAAAGAGAAAACAGGAACAGACTGTTCAGTCCTGCAGCAAAGAATGAATCAAAAACGGAGAAGTTTATTAAGTGCCTTTTTAATATTCAAAGGTTGAAATGAAAATGTGGAGAAATGCAAATAAATAAAGAAAAAAAAAAGTGAAAATAAGCAACAAAGAGAACACAATGCTGGCTGTGCTCCAGTGAAAACTGAATTAGATCTCACAGCTGCAGCGGCTGGACAACTTCTAAGGTCACCTGTAGGCCAACAACATCGATTGTTACTAATAAAGTATCACAAAGACTCTGCAAAGGAAGTTTGCAGATGGAAATACTGATCTGAGTCAAGTTGTTTACATCTCACTCAAGAAAAGGAACGCTGCTCACACCTTGACAAGCAGACTGATTTGTGGGTTTGCTAAAGAAAACCCGGAACAGGATAATGAAAAGCATGACAAATCATTTCAGGAAATTAGATGGAATATATTCATATTTCTGTCTATTGAACAGAGGGAAATGCATATTCATAATTGTCCAGTTGCTAATTATTCACTAACAGGAGTGTGTGAATGTGCTTATTTAATGGATAATTAGCTATGATAACAAACTAATAAACGCTGTTCCTCAAACATTGCCTCCTATTACACAAATGTCTGCAAATGTAATTGAGAAAGTAAAAATATTACTTATGTGAACAGAAAAAAACTAAATTATACACACACAATATATATATATATATATATATATATATATATATATATATACATATACACACACACACACACACACACACCCACA
>JBAMHX010000007.1:22368205-22396057 GCA_037177515.1 Pseudomugil tenellus | reverse complement strand
ACACACACACACACACACACACACACACACACACACACACACACACACACACACACACACACACACACACAGGTTCATGCATAAACGCATACTTGCATACATACATATATGTCAAAAAGATACAATATACATACTAATAAAAGGATAGACGTGGAGTACGGCTATAAAAAGTGCAAAGGGCTAAACTGCAGGGCTGTGTATGCATGTGTGTCTGTGTGTGAGCCTGGCGGCGGAGCTGTTCGTGTGGCTCACACTGGAACAGATCAAAGGAGACGCATCATTTTTGGGCATGTATGCACCATCACCCCCCTCCACTCCCACCACCTCACCCTCCTCCCCACCGTAATAGAACACAATAAGAACCAGCAGATCTGTCGTCAGTGGCTGATATGGACGGACAAGAGCAGGAAATGGATTTGGAAACCTCCTCCAGCGCTCTGTCACATTTCCTCGCACTCCACTGCTGACAAACAAGACGCATCACCGTTCTTGTCCGACCGCCCCCTTTGCAGCCCTTTTTTCCTTCTCCCTCACTTACAAGTATTTGACTTTTGCAGGAAATGTGGGTGGAGTTAACCACAACTGCTGCTGCTACTGCTGATGCTGTTGTTGTTGTGCCCTTGAGCACATCTGCCAACCTGAACAAGTTCACGTCCGGCTGAGTATTTGCTAGGATTTGTTTAGGAGCGCTGGGTGGTCTGTTGGGCCACTCTGTTTGTATGTTTCTACGTATGTCAGTCAGAGTTTTAATACTAAGCTTGACTTTTTACCACTCAAACACCAAACTCCTTAAAGTTTCACCCCTGGGGTTTATTACAATTATTTAGAAAGAAGAAAAAGTTAAAAAAAAAAAATCATATGCTCATATTCAACTTATTTTTCAGCTAAACAGTTCAAGCTTCTGAAATATTATTCATAATAAAAAACAAAAAGAAGTTTCACTGCAGGTTTTTTCTTTTGTTTTGGACAATAACAATAAGGACTTTACTTGTTAATAAAAGGTTGCGAAAATATGTAATATCAGAAACAATGTTGAGTAGGGATGGGATAACAAGCAATAACTTTTGTCATTAAATGTCTAAACCAAATGGTAGACTTTGCTCATTTAGGTCCATTTCCATCACTTTCTGTGAGATTCTTTATAGAAATTGAAAATGTTTTTTCCAGTTATTGGAACAAGTAGTTAAAGGATTAAAACAACTAACTTATGTATTTATATAGCTTTACCATGAAGTATAGTACATTATTAAGAACAATACAGCATGTGCACATGCTAAACATCAAGTAGTTGCCCTGTCATTTTAGAGTAACACGATTGTATAAACATGATTGTTTTATTTTACTCGTCATTTAACTCGGTGCTGTATTAATACTTCCTGCTTTCGTGACAAAAGAAACACCTGACAAAGTATTTTACAGGTGACAATAAATTGGAAATTTCCCTGTGTGGCAGACTGATTAAAAAAATAAATTAAATAAAAACCTGAATAAAATAACAGTTTGGAAACTGGTAACGTGTCCAGGTAGTAACCTGCCAATTGCTGCGATTCAGTCCCATAAGACCTTTATTGGATTTAAACGGTATAGAAAACGAATCAAGTAAAATAAAACAAAATAAAATCAGCTTTTTTTGCCTGGTAAACTCTTCCCCCCATCCCACTGCATGCCCACGCCACCACTCCGCCACTGTAAGGCCGTGCTAATATTTGCCCGGCTCACTTCTAATACACATCAGCATCAGGCGTGTGTTTTCACTGGGCTGTCGCACGCCAGAGAAAATATTTGCCTCCCTCACTGCTCCCCCCACCTTCTCTGTAAAAAGCCCCTACCCCTCCTAACTTTCTTCAGACACACACCAACTGCCTCTCCCCTCTGACTCTTGATAGATAAATGGGGAGTGGATATGCTTAGCAAATTGTTGCGCTGCCTAAAACGACAAGTCTTGTGTGGTTAAGATACATGTAAATAGTTGACGGGCAGAAAATGATTTTCCGTGATAGCTGGCCATTAGGCTGGAGCTCTCCAGTGCGGAGGGGTGTTATTGCAAGGGAAACCCAACACGGCTGCACAGATGCACTCTCTTGCTAGTCCACTAAGACTTCACTCAGGTCCAAAAGCGGACATGTGCACGAACACTCCACAAATGCTGTTTTTTGGGTCTCATTTTTCCTCCGCCTCATGAAACATCATGACATTGTGGAGCCAGTCCCATTAAGGTAGAGCTTAAAGCAACATTACAGTGTCATCCCACCACTCGAGACCTCCCATTTCACAGAATATCAAAGCCAGATGAGCTGTCAAAAGCCTATATTAATCAATTTCAAACTGAACAGAAAATTGTTTCCTACTCTCCACCCAAAAGGCTCTGATTTAGAGCAATCTCGAACCCTCTGGAAAAAGAATTCACCTCTGAAACGCCACAGTAAGAGAAAAGAGAGAAGGCAAGTGGAGGAAAAGAAGGGGAGAGAAGAAAGAAAAGAAAAAAGTCAGGGTCTAATTAGGAGTAATTACAGCCTTTTCATTTCCAACATGATGAAATAATTTGATTCTTTTTAAAGGAAGGGGGTCTGGTTTGCCTCAGCGCAGACAAAGCGCCCCTACGTCGAGACTTGAGAGCTGTAGCAGGACAATGGCGGTCCTTCTGAGAGCCCAGCGTCACACTGGCCCATAAATCATGCCAAAAGGTAGGCTTCAGACACGGCTATTTGACTGTGCCTTGCTGATGGCCGCCATGCAGGGGTGACCCACATTAGCAAGATAAAATAAATATGGGCAATGGCAGGGTTGAGATGGAGGGGAAATGACATGTTAGAAGGAGAAAGGGGACATACGTCACCACGAAACCCTTTGGCTTGAACAGACACATCGATACAGGAGCATGTTGTTTCAATTCACTGCAGCTATGAAGCAAGAAACAAGGGTGTATTCTGCTTCTTCTATAAGGATGGAAATAATCGCAGAGGGCTTTGGTGAAAAGAAAAACACCTAAAAGAAATGGTTGGGGTTTTTAAACCTGATGAAGACAGAGCAAGAAAGAGAAAATGTTTCATCTGCAAGAGGAAACAAGTAGGGAGGGAGTAGTTTGAGAAGAAAAGAGAGGGAGGAAGGGATGCTGGGGCATAATTACAAGTAAAATGTAGAGAAATTAGCATAGAGAATAAGGGCTTCTAGTTTGTCTCTCTCTCAGGCATCTTCCCAGAGGTTCTCCCATTGGAGGAGCCAAGGTAAGAAATTACTCAGGCTAACTTCAACTCCTTTTTATTTTACTAGGGACAAAGCACATTCAGGGCTTTCAGTGCTTAAAAGGGCTCCTTAATCAACACAAACTCTTTCATGTGTTCAGAAATAAAGTGAAAAGATTCCTGTTTCCAAAGGCTAACAAGACAAGTATTGAAAGTGTCTTGACTCAAGTTTCAAAGTTTCAAGTTGAAAAACAGAAAGACGAAATTTACTTCATCTGTCAAGTTTATACCTTTATATCAGTCCTGATTAGTAGTGTTTAAGCATCCTAAAGGACACAAGAATAAATTCATTTCTTAATTACTCACTTAATCATTCACTTCCCAGCCAACATTATCAGGTTCCTTCAGAAAATATAAACATTTAGCATTTAAATCCATTTATATAGACTAATGACATCACGGAAAAAAGCAAAATAGCTCTTTGTTTTATTCATTGGGTGAATAAAATGATACGTATGTTTTTTTTTTTTTACTTATTTTTTGCAGTTAAGACTTCATTGACTAAATGATCTAAGTATCTGAAGTATTAATAATTGAAAAAATATTAGTATTTATAGAGTGTGTATATTGAGTGTATATTGAGTATTTATTGGCTAATGCAAGTTTACTCTCCATAACTTTTTAGAATCAAGACAGTATAGTCACAGGAAATAAATTTGCCAACCTGACAGTAAAGACAGAGTTTAAAAAGGGGAGTAAATCCCTTCCAGTAGCTTAAAGCCTATATTTGTTTCCTAAAAGCCTGATACTTTGTTCAGGGACGCTTAGATCATTCACTGAGACACGATGTGGATTTCTACATCAGAATATTGTTGAACTTGGAAGAATTCAACTTCCTCATCCACTTCTCTACTGATCTTTAAGTTCTAATTATGCTGCATTTTCTGTGTCTGTAGCTCTTACTTGTATTTTCCTTCTGTTATGATTATGTCCAATGTTTTTCCACTGCATGGGAAATGTGGTCTTCTTGTTGAGATTCTTTTGAGATGTTGAAAATTCACATCTGTCAACTGTTAGACTTTGCTCATTTAAAAAGGAACAGTTCTCAACATTAAATGAAAGTGAAGGAGCAACAGTGCAGTTTGGGGATTACTGAGCTGATTTGCAACAGAGAAATTATATTATTTTTGTCTGATACTTTATTTGTCAGCGTTGGTGCCAATGGTAGGATGGTTTGTGCACGTACAATCTGAACAAGAGAGAGGACCATCAATTGTCCATGACCAAAGTCCTGAAATGGATGTATACAGGAGAAAAGACTAAACCCCCAGATAATTATCCCTCTTCAGTTTTGTGTGTGTTAGTTTGAGTTGGGTTTGCTGTGTGTGGGATAGCATGAGCTTTAAACCTATTTACTGTATATTCTCATGTATTTACAATCCGTAAATAAACGGCTGCAGACTGAGGTGAGGTGAAAGACAAGTGATCATAAAAGAGCTGTAAACTTGTGTTGAAAAGGGAACTTTTGTAGTGTGTTCCTCTGCTGAATGTTGTCTAAATAATGTCACAGATGTTACATTAAGACCTTTTAATCACATCAACTTCTCAAAAAAGAGGATTATTGAGATTGTTTTTTTCTTTTTTGTAAATGTAATTGTTTCAAAATGTACAAACAGTTAGGTGCTGTATCAGGAAAGCAAAAACAGAAACTACAGAAAGTTGAAGAAATGGCATATTCAGGAACAATTATTCAGCTATGGATTGATGAGGACGAGTATGAGATGGATTAACTATAAAACTTAAACATAAATGTGAAATGAAGTAAAGCAACATGTTATTCAGAGTAATAAAATGGCTCATTTGTGTATTCTTTAGTATGGAGCTCACCTCTATGAGAGGAAGGAGTTGTGTCAAACTTTAGCCCACGCAGAAGTGGCCCAGATGAAATCATTGTTGGGCTCGGTCCATTTTATGCTAAACATTGACAAAAACCGAACACAGGATATCATCAGACATCCATTTAAACTCTAAGACTAGGTGGCATACGGGCTGACAGGAACTATGGTGGAGGTTGACCGAGCCCAGTCAGAGAGGCCAAGTGGGGAAGTTGAACACCAACGCTCCTGCTCAGCATCAGCGGCCTGCCTGCAGCCAGCTTGGAGCAATCTTCTCCACCTCTGCCTGCCAATCAATAGACCGCTCCCTCAGGCCTCATCAGGGGCCATGGGGAGGTCCCACTAGTGTCCGTGGAGGAGATCTTCCCACAAGGATAAAAAGTGAAACAACCGAGTGAAACAACCTGAAACGGTTAATGCCTGTCTGGTTCGAAGAAATTAACAAACCTCTGTGTTTTTTTCACATCTAAATACACAAATTTGCTTATGGATTGTTGTAGCCTTCCAGCTATACTGGCTCACATCTTTGTTTTGAGATCTTCTGCAAGTCCACAGAAGTGTCATCGTTAGTAGCTTTCCATTTGTGACTTTTTTTAAAATCCTCCTGAAGGTTGCCCATGTTTCTACTGTCAGGATGCTCCACTCTTCTCTTCTTCCATTAAATAATTAGCAGTTAGCAAAAAGGCTTGCAGATGTGAATTTCTGTTAGCCAATTTGGCCTTTAGTCGCATCATTCTCTTCAGGGTCTGGTAAAAACTGGAATCACTAGATAGAGATCCGTTGTATGAAAAGTGATTTTTGCCTACGAGATGATGTTTGACCTGTCAGGGCGATACACCCCTTGTCTGCACAGCTTCACATTTATCTGTGTGCATGTGTGTGTGGGGGTATGTCTGCGTATATCTGTGTCTGATTCCAAGAGAACCGGAAAATAAAAGCAACAGAGATGATGGAGGTCAGAGCCCCCTTTCATGCTTACAATCATAGCAGAGGCCCCATTGGGCGTGTAAAGCTGAGCTGAGCATCTGTCTGTCTCTTCTCTCTTTTCTAAACCACACACACACACACACACAAACTGACAGGCTGAGATATAGACGTAACTACACGCGCAGGCTTTCCCTTACTTGCCTCCCCGTCCACCTGGCCGTTTGATGATGCCTCACTCGCTCATGACAACACATCGATTTTACTTCTAACCGCTGTGTAAGCCGTCTGCCTGGAGGAATCCATTAGGGCCAAACAGTTCTCATCCTCCCATTGAGTGACAGCCATGACAGCCCCCCACCCCCAATTGCCTCATTGCAGACTGACAGCTCTGCACTCAAACAGGCCTTTTTCACAGCAGCTCTAATAGTTTAAAACGCTTACTATTACCCGGCACACGGGGGCCAGATAGTGGCCAGGAAGGGTGAGCGGCTGCTGGCGGTACGGCGCTTTGGCAGGCCGGCTCCTGGTCGCAGCCACAACTCCTCCCATCTCTTGCATGCCTGCATCCAAAGTGTCTATTCCCTATTATTTTCTAACAGCAAATATCTGGAAAGACTCACACAAGATGAAATCCTTGATCTCGGGATCAAGCGACTCTTGTATTTTTGGTAGAATACCAGCCAGCATAAAAACGACAATTCAGCCCCTCCAGCACTGAGAGGTAAACCACTGACAGCTGTAACAGTGAGACGTTTATTCCCTGCTTTTGACCATGACCCCAAGGATCAGTTTACACCTTTGGCAAATTGTGCTTCCCAAGGCTACCGTAGGAGATATGAATACTTTCTATGTGCGCAACAAACTAGCAGTTGTGCCTCTTGCATGGTTTGAAGTGTAGAATGTACTTTGTGAACACGTGTGTGATTAGTGTGCGAGTGAATTACTTGTGACTGCTGTTATATCCAAGGGGGAATGTTTGTGGAAGTGGGCTGAGGTGGCCATCTTGTCACAATCAGAGGCCATTGCCAGGTTTTCAGGGGTTAAGGCTGCATCATTTGGATAGCATGTGTTGGATAGCATATAGGTAATATGCCAATTCTCTCAACCTTGGCTAAAAATGCTTGATTGATGGGTATTGGGATAGTCTGGTTAATAGTTATCTTCCCACACTACAAAAATTGGCTTCAAAAAACAAGAAAAAAAACCTCCAAAATTAGGTTAATCTTCCTTGAAATAAGACAAAATTTATTGTTCTATTGGCAGAAAATTTATCTTATATCAAGGAGCATTAACCTGTCAAAAATTCCTAAAAAATCTTTAAAAAAAAAACTACAAAGTAAGCATAATTATCTTATGTTTAAAAAAATGAGCATATGTGTCCTTGATTTTAGATGTTTAAATCTTACTTAGTCTTACCATTATTTTCTTCTCTTTGCACTGCAAAAACTAAAATCTATCAAGGCCACAGTGCACAAAAAATAAAGAAAAAAGTTTAGTGTGACCATAGTTACTTTAATATTTTCCATATCAAATATCTAAAAACTGTATAAATCCCCTCTTGAGCCATGCATTAACGGTGCCAGCATGAAGACGCCAGGGCTTTCACTGGTGCATGTTCTCCATCTCAACAGCCACTCAGGAAGAAAAAGCATGACCTCACATAAAAATGACCCCGGGAGGAAATTCAAGTGTCAGACGCACACCGAAATATGCCTGAAAAGAGGCAAAAAAGAAGGAGGGGAGCAGTGAACAAGTACCAAGTGATTAATTAGCTAATAATTAAGTCACGGGGTAATATGCATTTTTCAATTAATTAAACCTTGCCTTGCACCATAAATCAAGCAAAACTGTCATTGTTTCACAAATTAAATATATACATTTCCAAGCAAAAATAATGTTGATTGCAGCACTGCAGGGCTCATCAGGGAGGGGGGGTGCATGACGTGTGTGTGTGGCAGGCATTGATTCAGGCCAGTGCCCCCCCCCACCACAAAAAGAATGAAAAAAGCCTTTGACAGGCACACGAGTCAAAGGCGGCGCCAGAGGCCTCTTTCACTCCCACTTCCACATCACACACAGTCTTCTTTCTGCACAGAGAACGTGTTAAAGTAGCACTAAAAATCCTATAGAAATATACATTTTTGCACATGTTAACAGAAAGATTTATCTTTCTATGACCATCACGCATCCAACAGGCCCATTCAAGCAAACTGACATGATACCTGTCTGCTTTCATTGCTCACAAAGAAAATCATTACCTCACATTTAGAAATGCAGAAACCAACAGATACAATCATTATCCAAAATATATTGTTTGTCACCGAAAGCAAAAGATGGTGTGTTTTTTCTTCCTGGTGGTTCAGACGTTAATTTGCTGAAACATGATGTTGTAAAACGACAAAAACAAAGACACACTTACATGCCTTCTCCCTCACACACACAAGATATTTAAATTTCAAGTGCCATGTGACACCCAGACGTATAATGAACAAAATGAACCAATGCCATCATTATCCTACACAATGATTTGTTATCACTGCTCCAATAATGAAGTGTCTGTTTGATGGTTAGTAAAAAGTCCAACTGCTCAATTGCTTTTCATGAAATGACATCAATATATCCATTTGGACGGAAAAGCACACACACACACACACACACACACACACACACACACACACACACAAAACCATATACACACACACTTAAAGAGAGGTGGAAACTTAGAATTCAGATGCAATTATCAGAAAAAAAAATGTGTTGACGTGCAGAGCCCAGTACATTTGTATTGGCTCTAAAACGATGCTACCTTTCCCTTTTTACTTTGCATGTGATCTGGGGAAAAAACACATTAAATCTTTAATTCTGTGTCAAATTAATTTTTACTATCGGTGCAAAAGCAGATAAAAAATCCTCGAACATATTAACTTGAAAACTCCATAGTGTTGTATATCAGCTTTCTCTCGCCTGTAACTGTTTAGTACTGAATCTCAGCTTCAGTCTCTGCTTACAAGTTGGAGCTGAGCTTTTCACTCTCTTTTCATGTGTGTCTAACTTTTTTGAAGGAACTTGGTTTTGTCGTAACCACTTTGCCCTTGGCTAGCATACTAATATGGCCTTGGGTTGGAATAAATTACATCTTAGATTAGCAGGAAGGATGAAGAGGAGGTTTTATTTTTGGAAATTAGAATATTTGTTACATTATTAAAAGGGGGAACATCCTTTGATTCCTCTTCTCCTCTTTCTTTACCCCTCTTCTTCCTTACTTGAGATAGTCCCCAAACTGCCTACCTGTGTAAAAACAGAAGTCTTCAGTGGACGTGAACATGGCTTAGAGACATAAAAGCAAAGTGTCTCCCTCTCTCTCCTGCATCCTGGCATTGTGCTCGGCACGCCACGCAAACTCGGATTTTACTGCCACAGCAAATTTGTTCCAACCTCGCTCCCCTCACAGCTTCCCATGCTGCCTTCTTCATTATTCAATCAAATCTATTGTTGATGAAATTAATCCTGTTATTGCACACTGCGCTAACCAAATTCTTTCATACTTATATAAAAGTATTGTTTTAAAAAGGCTAACCATATAAATCGGATGTGATTGCGGCAGTAACAACAAAGCCTTTCTTCATCTTGTCCAGCTGCTCTGTGTGTTTGACCAAACAAGAAAGAGAAGAAAACGCTTCAACTCCCAAATGTTGTTCTTCTAAATGATTTTATGACAAAGAAGCAACAAGGCTGCAACAGGATGAGTCCAGAGTGTCTGAACACATTTAGATAAAAATAGAGTGTGTACTGATTTTATTTTAATCACAAAAGACCTTTTTAATTATCGCAGTAATTAGTCAAATATATGTGCCCTCACCTAATATTGATCTGTATTGTCTGTACAGTTAGTGATGCAGAGGTCTGAGTATTGACTACCTCCCCCCCACACACACATATACACACACAATCCCTTTGACTTCCCCCCCTACAGCCCTCTACTTACCCCTCCAGGGCTTTGATATCTCTCCCTCCGTCTCTCCCTCTAACACACTGCTTCCCTCTTCTGCCTGCGGGTGCTTGTAGGGGTTGGTAGCAGGGTCATACAGTGTGTGTGTGTGTGTGTGTGTGTGTGTTGGGTGGGCTGTTTAGGCTGATGGGCCCTAAAGAGGACAGATGACCAGCAGAGCAGAAGAAACTGCAGAACTGAATAACTCCTCCATCCCTCCGTCACGTCAGGAGGAATTCAGCGCCGCGCGAGACACCCGGCTTAAGTGTTGTGACGCCTAATTACCACCAGCAGCAGCACCCAGCGGCACCCACGGCACAACGGCTTCTTCGGACGGATGGCCCTTTGTAGTTTCACACGAAGAGGAGTGTGTGTTAAAAAGAATGTGAGGTCTGTTTGAAGTTTGGAAGTTTTCTCTTTTTTTTGTTTAATTTTCCCAAAAGGAGTCACTTTTCTGACTCATCAAAATGTGTCTCTTCGTTTGCTTCTTTACTTCCTTTGTTTTTAACTATATTTTCTCTCCAGCTTCCACCGAAAGTGTCACAAGGCACCTTGAACAGCATCTCTGAAGACTCAGAAGCCTGAAACAAAAACATTTATGTGGTTCGTGCACAGATTTTTTTTTTGTTTTATAGTTGAATTGCTGCTGTTAACCTACATTTAGATTTTAAAAACATAATTATTTGCTCAATTTCCCGAGAAGACAGACACTGTTTTGTTTTTCTTTTTTTCCCCCAAAAGTTTACATAGATTATCGAGTGCAACATCCATTCCATACAGTATGAAGTCCGAGCATGGTAAAGTGGAAGTGGTCAGTGTGCATCACAGCAAAATGACGTGTTTTCTTGCTTTGAGGAACATTCCAGCACAACCAGTCCTATGCCATTAGCTGTACAGCAAACACGATTTCACGGCATCCATTGAGTCCTTCACCAAGAATTTATGTTGAGGCATTCATGTAGGCCTGAACCCACAGAGCAGCAGGGCTATCACACTTTGGTCCATCTCATTTAGAGCTGGCATGCTTAACATAGTCTCTCTCTCTCTCTCTCTCTTGAACGCGCACACACACTCACACTCTCCAGTCCTATTGGGAGAGTGGGGAGGCATGAGAGCAGTGCGGGTGTTCTCCAGCACACTAATCGACATGACAGAAATAAAATAAAGAGAGTTGGACTCCGTCAAAACATGTATGGCCTCTTAAACAGAGAGCTAATAAAAGAGCTAAAGCTTCTTGTCCTTTCAGTTGAGCCTGTCTGATCACACAACAGTCACATTATCTTAATTCAGAGGATTCTTTTAAGCGTCTCCTTAAACAACGAAGAGAACGCTGCTGCGGAAAGACAAATGAGTTTACCAGTTTTAGCAGGGGTAAGTGCCTAAATCCAGTGCCATTGATCCCTATCTGGGTTATTATGAGGCCGTGAGCTGCCACAGGAGCTCCGCCAGTCGAAAAGGCTTAAAATATTACGGGCTAAAGAGGAAGGAGAGATGCCTCCGAAGCGAGCCTCCGAAGCGAGCCTCCTCATCCTCTTTGCTGGTCAATACCTGCAGGCGCCACAGGAAGAGCATTCACACATGCGAACAGTCACCAATGACAGTCCTGCCCAGCACCACGCTGCTCACACAGACGGACATATTGGTAAAGGGATGCCTTCAGAACCAACAGCTCGCCCCTCTGACTCCAGTGGGGGAAATTGATTTTTACCCCCCCCCCCCCCTTTCATTTTTTTCTTCCTTTTTTTATAGTTTTGCTTTTGCAGGAAGGTGCTGGGCAGGTTTTTAACCTAACACTCTAACCTGAGTGTTAATGTACACAGAGACATCATGTCCATTGATCCAGTGGTGCCGCCAGAGCAGCTTTAAATGTCTGGGGGGGGGGGTGGGGGCTTATTTACAATGCATTTTGCACTGTTTGCAATTGCACCATTATAATTTGATACAAAGAGAATATAACTTTAAACTCTAGTGATTTTAGTGTGAATAAATTTCAGAATATCCCATAATATCGCATACAAACTTATCCAGATTTATCAGAAACTTTGGCAAAACAAACTACCTGGTATAGTGATAAGGACAAGGAAAGTACCCCCAGCCTCCAGTGTAGTACATCCCAGCCTCCTAATTATTGTTCAAAAAAAGATTAAATAATAATGATTAATAATACATTAAACACAACCAGGAGAAAAAAATCACAGCCATAAAACATATGTATTTTTAATATGAATATCACTGAATCAATACCCTCAATTAGCAACAGCAAGCAAATTGCCAAGCGAGGCGTAATTACTCGAAGGTCAGTAGGTATTATTCACAGTCACTTTAGTTTACCACATTAGAACGAGACAGAGCGTCGGGCTAAAATTATAATTCCATCCCCATATCTGTCCTTTTCTGATTTAGATGGATGAAGAATAATTAACTCCTAATTATTCAGATCACTTAAGGCACTTTCTGGATCCACAAAAGAGATGCAGCCATGTCTGTCAGCCCACTTCAGCTGTTATCATTTAAAGCAATCCAACAACTTGACCAATGACAATGAGAAAAAAAAAGAAAAAAATGTTTTTTTTAAAAAAAGGGGGGATTGGGCTGTCTGTCTGTGTCCTCCACACCCCCCCCTAAAAACCCTCCAGCTCCACCCGTTTCTACCTCAGAGGGTCTTAAGGAAGCACACTTCCTTTAAATTCACCCGTATGCAAATTTTCAATGTGATTTGCATTTTAAAGTATTTAACTCCCCATATTTATTGGGCTCTGAGGCCTTGCTGATCATTGATTTATGTGCTTCCGGCAATCATATTTCCATATTTTGTGTGGTTTTTAACGACAGTAATAATTCAAATATGCAAAAAGTTGTTCTTTGAACGATATCTTTAATTATATCCTCAAAGCATCATCGCTTTTCACTCTTTTTTTTTCAAGGGCTAAGATTGTCTCTGAATGAAAAAAGAAGAAATGGCTGAAGAATCATAAATTAGATTTTACGATGAGACATTGACGGGCAAAACTCCAGTCTGGTACCTTATGCACAGGGAGACGTCTTAGCATGTTTTGCCCATCTCCAGAGCCACAAACAGACTCGAGGTGCTCTGCTGTACAGGGACCCGTGTGACCTTGTCCCCAAAGCCCTTTATTAATGCTGACATTCTTTCACCATAAATCCAGTCTCAGATAGTGAAATTCGTCTCTTATGCTCAACCAAAAACAAAACAGAAAAAAAAGAGAGAGAGAAAGAAGACCTTCCCCCTCTGTTTTGCCGCTAACGCACAAAGTTTCTCTGTCACCTCTCCTTATTAGAGTTGTCAGAGTCGCCGCATGCTCTTATGAAAGCCGTCACCCTCTGCATGATTAAAAGTGGCGGGTTCCCACCACCATTCGGCCTATCAGCAACACCAAGCAGCCATCAAACACGTCCACAGTCTTCCCTGCCCATATTCCCTTTGTCACCTCCACGGTGTGGAAACTTTTTAGAATAATTGCTCACACATAGAAGAGCAAGGATGACTAATATATTAGATTAGTGGTGTTTGGTTGCAAAGAGGGAAGGAGGGGGTGTTTCATTATCTTGTTCAGTCGGTAGGCTGCATCGAGTCAGTATAAAAACACAGAGCCTGCACATTTAGACCTCTGACCATAATGAGCTGCACAACAGCCTACTACATACATTATTAGTCTTATCATGCTGCATGTCAGGGTTCTGCTTAACCTGGAAAAACACACTCAAAGTGTTCGTTTATGCATTAAAAAACTTTTGCAGACATAAATTAGATTTTTTTAATAAACTTAAAGTTACTTCTTTTTTGTGGTTATACTTAAATAATTAAAAAATAGCTAATTATCAGCAGAAGATGCATTGCTATTGTATCAAAAAAGGCACAATAATTATTAATCACCAAAAAAATATTACAGCCACAGTTTCTTTTTTTTGTTGATTTTCTTTCAAATTCGCTACATGGTAAACATTCAGCTCAATCAACAATTTTTACAGCAATCGTGTTTTTTAAAAAGATACACGGAGCCAGAGTTCAATGCAAGCCAAACACATTAACACGGAAGCCCTCGGAGGTTGCATTTCACCCCAGTGTTTAACTCTCGTTGCTGAGTCTTGCACTGGGTGCACGCAACATATGTTACAACCCTCCCACACCCCCTGAGACTCCCCTGCCACACAACCCTCCACTCTGCAATTAAGCTTTAAGCCTCACATCAGATTTCTGCGCAGTGGCTCTCAAACTGATCACTGCGGATCAGAGTTATTAAATCTAATTGATTTAATGCAACGCTCGTGTTTATGACATAAACACACACACACACACACACAGATTTTACTTATAAGACGCATCCACACTGCAGAGTAGATTTCTGCTTTTATCTGAGTTGCAGTAAAAGAGATTACAGAGGGCGAATTTTAAAAAGTAAATTGATTGCATGACATTAGAATATTTATTTGATATAAATGCAAAACATTTTAACACACATACTAACACACACACACCAGACTACATGCACTCACTTAAAAGTAGCGCAAAAACAGCTGTCATTAAGACTGAGAGTTGGTTCATTTACAAAGCAGCTTTAAAGGCCAAATAGCAAAAAAAAAAAAAAATACAGTGAAAATGACCTTAGTATCTGCTTGAAGTTGGGCTCATAAGACGAAGCTTTGCTTTAGTTTTTGGGTGTTTTTCTGTTTTGTTTTGTTTTTTTTGTAAAACTCAACATGAAGCAAATCAATTAGCCTCAGCTAAAAAAAAAAAACCTCATCCTGTGCAGCAGATCTGTGAAACAGAGTGTAAAACTATTCTCTCTACCTCTCCAGAAAGGTTATCGCGTTGTATCTTATTGCCTTTACCTGCTCCCATTCACTGTGAACATGCACTGATTTGAATAAGCGCCGCTCCAGAGGCTCTCTTATCAGATCCCAGACGGGTGTGCCAACACAGCAGTATCAGGTACACACCATCTCTCTTTCTGAAACCACCTCCACCCACCACCACTAACACTACCACACACACACAAAATAAACAAATAAAAACAAAACAAAAAAAGAAAGAAAAAGAGAAATTTGTCTGAAGTCACAACTCGGCTATAAACACATCCAGGGCTGCATATACAAAAGTGACCAAAAGTGGAAAGCAGTTCATCGTTCTCTTAAAATGATTTCCTTTCCTCGCTTTCATTTTGTTTTTCTTATTATTTTCTGCAACTGCTAACCCGCAAACTCATTAATTTATTTCATGTGTAAAATACGGGACATAATGTGCTGAATTTTTAAGTGGAGTCTTATTATTATAAAAGAAAAAAAACTAAAAAAAAAAAAGAAAAATCATTAAGTGGAATGATAAAAACAAATTGTAGATCCTCTAATGTGCAACAATTACCCACCGAAGGCGTGATACTTTAAAGATTTCATTTCATTAATAGCCTGCATAGGGACTTTTTCTCCACACTACACACAGCCAAAGGAATACAATTCCCTAAAGATGAACTGGTTTCCAGTTTCATGTTGTTATTTGCTTTGGCTCCATGAGGAGAAAACACCGGCTGGGGAAGGCGTCAGTCAGGGACGTTAGCGAGCATGGCTGCAACATGACCTCAGAAAATGTATCCTCCTCGGGTAGGTTAAACACACTCAAACACACTCGCTCGCAAACAAACACGCACCGAGGCCATGCCCATTTCCCCAGTCCGCTTAACAGGCTAACCTGCTCTCTTCATTAGGGCTGCTGTGGGGACTTATCACCGTGTAGTCTTTGTCCTTGCTGTAATTGCCCTCTCGGCATGTCAGCCCACATCCACCTACCCCTCTTCCCCCTCAACACCACCAACACCATCACAGCAGCCCCACACCCAGCGAGCCAGCACCAGCTCCCTGATGACAGGCCTGGTGAGACGGCGGAGCACGGAGTCTCTCCTGAGACCTGCTGATCGGCCCCTGAGGTCCACCGGTATAGAGAAGCTTGTCCTAGTAAAAGCAGCACCGGCAGGGACACCCCATATGAACGCTACGTCTGCCCCACCACAAGGCCAGCCTCCAGCTTAGCTTATTTCATGCTGCACCAACGTTAAGCGGGAGCATACCATCCCAAAGAAAAAAAAAAAAAAAAGAAAAACAGAAGTAGCTACAACTTTACAGAGCTGTGGACACTAAAGTATATTAAAAATTACTCGCTCCCTTTCAGGGCCTCAACACATTTTAATACTTGTGGTGGTTGTTTGTAATAATAAATGAGCCAGCTCTGTTTATAACAAGCTTTAACTTTGTTATGTGAGTAGCACTAGTACAGGAATTACTGTTAACTAACACAGCTGCACTCCACATATTTGCAATGTGCTACACTATTTAACAAAAAAAGAGACAAAAATAAGATGAATCTTGGAAAATTTGCAAATCTGAACTCATCTTTCAACAGAACAAATACAATCTCATCTGTATTTCATCTCTTACATGTACCACACAGCAGGCGGTCGCATCCTGCAAACCGTCGCCATGCGTTGGTTTCTAGCAAGTCGAATGGCGCCATCTAATGGTCATTAAGGAGACCACAACTTTTAACGGTGCCTGATTCTTTCACTTCTCAACTAGACTCAAAGAAACAAATTAGTTTCTTGGCTGTAGCTGTAAATGTGTAAGTAATCAGATTTTGCAGGATGGCCCTTTTGGGAGGTGAGGAGGGGGGAGGTATAAAAGTGGGCAGACTAAAGCTGCTAATTTGAAATTTAACTGTTATAGACAACGAGCTACCATGGTTGCAGCATAACCCTGACCCTTTGTTTTGCTGAATAAACAGAATAAATGTAGAAATGCTTCCTCTTCATCACACCCAACTTTTCTTTTTCTCCCCCCCCTTTCCTATCAACTAATCGATGTGTCAGCGTTTTCATGGCTGGCTGCAGGCGGTCATACCCCCGTCTCGGCCTGCAGGGGATCAGTTGAACAGAGGTTAACGTGCTGTGGTGTTGGAGACAACAGGGTTTGGCTGCATGTCCATTCTTACTTTAGGGATGAAACCTCCTGAATGAAACCCATTCCACTTTCCTGAGACCGTTCTGTTTTTCTTTTTGCTCCCTCAGCCCCATGTTGCAGGGTTCAAGAGAATCTAGTGGCAGAAAAAGATCATGGTGGCAGCCACGGAGCCTAAACTAACTTCTCCCAGTGCTGAACATGACATCAGCTACAAGGGTCACAAAAGATGCAGCCAAACAAACAACAAGACATAAAGAAGACGAGATGTGCGGTGTAACGGTTTAATAAGTTTGTCGCAGCACATCTGAAACGTAAACACACGAGAGTGGACAGAGTGGCCCCCTCGTTAAACACAGAGCAGTGTTAACACCACCCTCCGCACTTGCATAAGTATATGCAAGGACCCCGCTGCCCTTTTGCATCCATCCAACGGATGCCAGCAGAAAGCCTTGGAAGTTTTTCTTTTTTTTTTTTCTTTTTTCTATGGGGGTGTTTTATGTGTCCCGCAGGGCTCGGAGACAGAGATGCGGCAACAGCACACAGAGGATCCCAGTCAAGGACACAAGCAGCATCACTCACTCTGCCATTATTTGCTCATATTTAAAGCTCGGGAGGGGCAGAGGTTACCTAAGGGACCATAGCTGCACACTCAGAGGAGGATGGGTGATTTCAGAGTCCGACGGGTATGCTGAGCTCTAAAGGAGAAGGAGAGAGGGAGTGACAGAGGGCTTTACATGTCAGCCCAGTGTTACCAGCCTTTTTATGGCTGAATATTTTTCCACTTGTCAGAGCTGGATAAGGAATCACCATAAGGTTGGGGAGCATGAATATTGCCCTTGAGGGCCCACTGTGGCTGCTCCTGTTTATGGTTGACTAGCAATCAGCCACCGATTCAGGACCCGCAACCCCTCATCCATCCACGTCAGCAATTAATCAATTAAATGGGCTGCGGGGAGGGAGGGGAATCTGCAAGGTGTGTTAATACAATGGCCTGTTAAGGTTGATGTAATTTCATCACTAATGTCACCCATTCATCACGGCTTATTATCTGGTTCGCATAGACGATGGTCAATATCGCTTCATAAATGGGAGAAACGCGGTGATCCGTTGATATTAAGCCCAAAGGATGCCACCAAATGATGGCCTACAGAGCATGAGGCCAAATTTAACTAGTAATCTTGCTAAAACACATAAAATCTAATGTGAGTGATTATACAGGAGGGGACATTTTGTGCAACCGCTCAACAGATGAGCAGCAGAAAATGCCTTGTACCATCTTTTATATTATGAAATCAGAATAATCCTATCTTTAAAAGGATAACCACAACAGAGACCTTGGGGGAATCCTTCCTGGCCTCCGAACCTATTTGAAAACCACAAACAGGAACGAAGAGACACAATTTACATTTAAAAAAATCAATGAGGCATCAATCGGCTTTCTTCCTGATAGCAAAGCCAAATTGGTGTGTTTGACGAAACATTTATATAGATGATGGCATGTAGGCGGAGGCCCTGTCCGCTAATGTGCCTGGCATGAGTGTGTGTGGGCCAGACCGCATGTGATATACAAAGTGAGAGTGGTATTTGGCGCGCAAATCAATACGAGGGCTTGAATCCCTAACATAGCGCTTTGGATGCGAGCCGCTGACAGCTGACAGTTCGTGCTCATTTTTCAAAACTTTTAATGTCACCAAGTTCTGGGCCAAAATATTTCCAAACTTCAACCAAATCAGGCCGTCTTAAATAGTTTCACTCTAAAACAACTATGAGTATGTAATCAAAGCAACTACATCATATTCATCATATCAATTGGACAGAACAAACTGGCGGATGTCCAGCTCTGAGCAGAAGGCCGTTCCCCGCCATGAACATGGGTCTACTACTACTAACAGCTTCAGTTGGACACAAAGAGCATCCCTTCTATCCAAGCCAACTTTTTCCAAGCTCTCCCAGCAGGAACATCAGCTCAATTATGATGATGGCAATGACTGATTGCATTTTACCTCTCCCCCGTTGCCCAAATAAGTCTGGCCATCACAATGAGAGAGATGGAAGAGGAGGAGTGGAGGGGAAAGGGAAAGAGACAGAGACGGCGGTAAGGGCGTCATCTGCGGTGAGCTACAAGCATCCCAGATGCCAGTCTCCGGGACGGTATCAAACATCTCGGTGGCAGGCTCGGCGTGAAAATAATCTATACCTACAGGAAGTCAATTAAAAAGTGCCAGAGGAGATTAAGAGCAGGGTGACAGCTTTTCGTCAGGACGCGGGTTTGTCTGGAAGAACCAGCGTGCAGCACGTCTGCCGTGTGAGTGGAAGGTAAAGTGGGTGCGCGCTGGTAGCAGAGACAAGTTGGAAAGCAGGCGGCAGCGACAGCAGAGGGAGGAGACCACTGCCGAACACTTTTAAAAGCTCTCTCATGAATATTAAATAGGCCGTTGGCAGTCGGCAGCTCCCGCCACAAGTTTGCAAACCAGCGTAATGTGTCTGTTTGCGCTGAGAAAGAGCTCGGCCCAGATATCAATTAAATCAAGCGTTGTCAGTCTGATGGCCCTCTCAATAGAGGGACAACCCATTCCACTCTACGCATCAGCTCGGCTTTGTGTCAACCATCCATCTCTCATCCTCCCCTCCACTTCCTCCTCTTCCCCTGGCTGCCATCTTCATCAGCCTTGACGCACTCTCCCTCTCCGTCTCTCAAGCAGCCGGTAACTGAAAGCACAAATTACTCTCCCCTCCACCTTTAACTCCCACTAAATCTTTCCCCTTTTCCACTTTGCTGAGCTGGGATATTTTATTCCTCCATCAAATATGCATCCCATTAATTAAGTTAAATTACTCCTGACTGCCAAATATCCCCTGCCCCGATGGGTGTCAACACAGAAATGCATGACTGTGAACCCGCAATGACACGGCCCCAACACTTAAACATGAGTTACGGCCCTTTCCAGCTCCATCCACGGGCAGATTACCAGACACTTTGGGTTGCCGTTCGCTCCTTCTTTTCCTCCCCCTCCTCTGCCCATCTTTTTAATAAGTGCACAATGGATGACACCCGCACTCGTGACAATAAGAGGACTGATATTTTAATTACACACCTTTTTTCATCTGCCTTGGTCTTCATCTTTTAATTGCTGTTGTTAATCACTCATTAACTTCTCTCTCTCTATTTTCTTGCTTCCTACAATATACCAACGACGCCATTAGCTCCATAAAACGTAGAGTTCAGCAACATTTCTTTCTTTGAATTATTCAACTACTTCATAGCACAAAGTTTGCACTTATTTTGTCCTGGTTCGAGGAGAAAAAATAAAAGTAGTTTACATTTTCAGAAAGAAGTTATTAAGATGATGCATAGCTCAGACTATATCCTCTTGACTTAGACAGTCCTTAATTATTGTGTAGCTCACAATTATAAGCTTATGTGCAGCGTTGGATCCCTACTTTAACTACTGATCTTGCCTTTTAATGTCTGAACCTGGTGTTTGTTTTGCTTTGTCTTTGATTAAAGGGAAATGGTTTGATTATGGAGCCCTGAAGCTTCTGTTGTGGACCCAGGAAAGAATATGAGATTGTTATTAAAACCTAATGGGACTGATATGCTGACAGAGATGTCTCCTTTTGTCTCTTGAGCTCAGAGATGCTGAGTGGGGTCCAATTCAAATTCTTCAAAAGCATCCTTTTGCCAAAATGAGACTGACGGAGCAAATGCAGTTTGTAACCCTCAAGTACATGTGCTGCGTAATTTGAAACAAATTTAATAACATTTATTGCCTCTCTTGCTCAGTATGTCCTAAAATCACAAACCTTACTTATGAAGTTATATTTTTGTTGTCATGTTTTCAGCTCAGAGCTCACCTGGGAGGAGGCATTTCCCATGATCCGATACATTTTTGACTGTTAGACTTGTAAGATCAAGGTTAAAAAGTGTAAATATTGTACCGGAGGGTGGATTTGTATCGATACATCCATGCTGTCTGAATTTAGTTTCCTTCTCGTTTGCCTTTCTCTGTGTGTACCAGCGTGCCTGTGTCAGAGTGTGTTTCTATTGCAAAACACATTAATTTTACAAACATCAGCCCAAGGCTACTAAACACATCCAATCCATTATGCTGCGCTTTATCGTGTTATGGAGGGGGTAACGGGCTGTAAAGCTGTCTCGGTCATAAAGAGCGATCACAGAGCGCCAAGTCAAACCAGAACGCAGAGCTCTTCGAGCCATATGCAGCCCTCGTTATCATCAGAGCAGCTCCGTCACATACTTAACCTTTCCAGACCAGCCTTGCTGCATTATTTTCCAAATGACCTTTAGCGTTACTTATTTCATTTCCGATAATGGCACACTAAATTTAGTTAAATGCATTACAGCCGAATGTGTTTATTTTGGTGAAGGGAGTCCACAGTGACTGACAAGGACCATGTTCCTGGACTCAGACTCCAAGGCGGTAAACACTAATACATCTTCCTGATGGGAGTAAGTACCAGGCGCTGTGTCAGGCCACTAAAAAATGATGAGAGACGGCTCAAGTAAGCAGAGAAGGAATACATACGGAACTTGCAAGACTATTTTTTAGACTTTCGGGATACCACTGGAGGGCTCAACTTAAAGCTCATAATAACTTCACCGACTTTTTTTTTTTTTTTTTTTAGGTACTTTAAATACAGAAAAAAGATCATGAGCCATAAAAAAAGACATATTATGGTCTTTGTTACAAAAAAATAGTAAAATATCTCTTGACATACTTTGGTAAAAATACCACAGAAGGAAACTACAGCAGCTTCTTTTTCCAGCAGGATTTTACAGATAAAGTCACAGACTGCCCCTTTTAAAGCATCCAGTGGCTCAGAGAGAGCGAGCGAGAGAGAACACTGACACACACAGAAACCTGAGCTTAGGGTTGTTGAAACTTTACAACAGCAACAGTGATGGCCAGCTGGCTAAGAGGTTTATACTCCTGTTACAATGTAAGAATACTTCCTTCACATATCAGATCTATAAAACCAAGCTTCATTGTTGGCCAGCTTCTATGTGTTCTCTTTACATTTTTAATGGTTATTAGGTGCATACACTTATACTGGTAACTTCTGCTTGGTTCAGTAGTGGTGGAGTATATAATGGTGCATTCAAGGACAAATGGAAAGTCAGTATTTCCAAATCTGAAACTCAAAGCCAAATGAAATAAAGCACCATTAAGGTGTCAGATTTCTTATTTGGCACACAAAATATTTAATAAAAAAAGACTTTTTGGGCTATGATTTCAGACTTTTTTTTTTTTTTAAATAAAAGCAGTTTAAGGATGCAAACAATATTGGTGAAAATAAAAATGTTTCACACTATTAACTCAGAATGCCAGTCAACACTGGTGTGTGCTCTCACTTAAATGTCATTTAGGACACATTGAGTTTTCATAGAGGTAAGAAAGGTATCATACAACCCAATCCATGAGGAGCCTGCAAGGAGCAGCTTGTTTCACAGCTCTGCTGCATGAGCGGAGGGGGTGGGGTGAAGGGATCTTAGCAAAATCGCTAATGTACATGATGATTAAGTGTAACTCAAATACCAAGTGTGTTGTTCATAGGCCTGACAGGCAGTAATTTGGTGTATTATATTCTGCGGTTTTAATTGCACGCCACCAATGTGTGCCTCTGACACGTTATGAAGCGATGATGTACAATTATTTCGGGGCGGCGGGAGATCAGTGGAGTGACATTATAATCATCCTCACAGGGATCCCTCTCTTCATCTGCAACAACCATTAATGTTTAAATGGGAGAAAGGAAGAAAAAAAAAACATAAAAATAGTTCTCAGGGAGTTCTAACAAGAATCTGTTTGAGGATTATAGAGAATCACGTCAAGGGAGAAGGAGAGGGGTGTGGATAGACAATAGAGGGGCTGAGATAAATGACGGCTTTCTCTGGATAAGCAGCGAGCTAAGATGCTGCTCCACTGTCACTGCCAGGCCTCACGCTACTCATACAGGCCCGGGCATTAAGGCACATTACAGCGGATGAGCCACGCAGGGCGGAACTGATGGGCTATTCTGGGAGCAGGCCAGACAATCTCACAAGACGGGGGACATAAAAACCCTGACATGAGCCAGCCCCATCCTGTTAACAGTCAAATCACACACACAACTCCCAACATGAACTCATGACTATATATACTCTTTCCAACCCCAAGTCAAGCAAACTAAAATGGAGGGAGGCAAGAAAAACAGCGCAGCCATCTTCAAGAAAAAGACAAACTTTTAAAGTTGAAAAACTTTGTTGTGCAGCTTTGTTGGAATTTCTCAAGTGACACCTGGTAAAGGGCAGCTCATGACCCATAATCATAAAAACCGCATTCCACTGGAGTACAATCCACATCCACAGTAGAGTTAATACTTCTAGGGCCAAAGCTGAGATATTAAACCAATGCCTCAAAGCATTTAGACTGTTTATCCATAATTAAACACCTACAACAGCACTGGACGTCCATTGCATCTTTGGGGAGGACAAGCAAGCGGGAGGTTGGAAATGCTGAATCCACGGCCTTTCCACGAGATGATGGAAGAGAGGAAGAGGAGGCTCATTAAGCAGCCAAGCCCCACTGTGGATAGAACATCAGGAGGAAAAGCAAGAATGTGCCATCTTTTTTTTATTATTATTATCATCATCTATTTATTTTTTAAACCAATTAAATATGACAAATCTTATCTTGAATGCTAACAGCCAATTTGAGCTCTTCTACTGTTTTTACATTACAAGGCTGCCTCAAAAGCAAATTAAGACAAATAAGTCTTTTCTAAAATAAAGATGAACAGTTAGATGTATAGAACTGCAGATAAACAGAGAGGATAGCTAAAGGAAATGGTGAGACACTAGCAGAACGTATTTAAAGTGGAAGGGATGGTGAAAAGCAAAGACTGACCAGCATGCTCAAGTTTGATCGGCAGCGTGGTCAAGGGTTCTAATCTGTCCCGGCCTTGCATTTGCATTTGTTAATTAAATGCCAAAACAATATGATCTTTAACTATCAGCAACTCCCCTTCCCTCGGCGCCCGAAGAGAGCGGCTGCAGTGAGCTTAAGGTAAAGTGGTGTGGACAGCCGAGGTTCAGCACATCCACTCACTCAGAGTCAGAGACGGGGTAATCTTCCAGTCTGAATGTTTAACAAGGAAGACGGGGCAATCAATGACATTAAGGAGGGATCGTTTTTTTTTTTTTTCCTTCTTTTTGTACAAGGAAAAACAGGCAGGAAAAGAAGCCAAACATACAAGATGGCAATAAACTTAACCCAAAAACTCTGAGCAACATGGAGCCAAAGAGTCTGAAAACACGGATGAGATTAATGACGCCAAAATATTGCTTCGTTAAAAAATAATAAGGGACATGATGAAGTGTGATTGTGCCTAAAAATAACTTAAAACATTGTTTTGGTTAAGTCAAATGTTACCCCATCATTAGTATCCACAGGAGAACACACAGCTTAATCGCACTATGATCTCACTTTTCTAGGTCACCCCAAAACAAAACAGCTAATAACATTACACTTGAACCACGGCCATCCGTTAGTAGCAGGCTTTAGATTCAGATTAAGGATGTATCAAATGTGAAAAGTTTGGGACGGGGAGCAGCTTATGTGTATGTATGGCTCTGGCCTTAATGAGGGTGTTTCTGGGGGTCTCTTTGTGTTTGTGGCTCTTTACTCCAAAGGAGGGATGGCCTGGTGATCACTCAGTCCTGAAAGCACACACAGGGCCGATTTGTCAGCCGCGTCTGGTTCTGGCAGCACACAACTCCTACATCTGCATGATTTGTGAAACCAGAGGCTGTATTTAGTAGTCCCATTTAAAAGCATATTGGAGAACTGTTCCGATTGCATGCGAGACTCAAAGCCCCCCCAACATATTTGCAGCACTTGGGAGAAGGGGGTTTTCAGCTGGAGGGCTTGTGAAACATGAGCTTTTCCTCTCATTAAAGGAGAAGCCGTGTTTAAAGCAAAGCTTGTTTGCTCCTGCTGTAATATGTTTGCGAACATCAGCGGGAGCAGATAAACACGTGCGCTCTGCGAGGCTTTAGAAGAACACAATCTGCCAGCAACTTAAATAAACGAACAGTTTACACAAAAATCATACAGAGGGAGAATCTGATAACAAAAAAATACATCTTCGTCTTAGGAAACGTGCACATCCCGGAGCAAAAAGAAAAATCCCACAATCTGATGTATTCCCTGGCTGCATGTTGAACAGCTTAGCACATTCATTTGAACATGGCGAGGCAGCGAGGAGGTCTACCACGGGAACAAGGGGAGCGGAGCACAACATATGGTCAACATGTAGGGGGTACAAGGTAGAGTGATAGCTGTACTCCTACATGACTGGGTATTTCTAGCTGCATGGCTCGCTACATAAACTTCCAATTAGGATTATTTGCACAGCCGAAAGGATGAGAGCAGCAAAAAAAGCTATCACTTATAAATTAAGAATAGCTGAATGTGTACAATGCATTTGTTCTTTTTAAGGAACGAACCAGACTTTATTAAATTGATGTGTTGGTGCCTCGATAAATATTAGTCTTGATCCAGCCCTCATTATATTCCCCAGCGCGATGTGTTGGGGACCACCGCCGCCGGATATTCTTCATGTGAGCGCGATAACTCGAAAAGTTTTCATAATTGGAATTTGATACTCTGTGTACCTGATTAGGGCCCCAACCTGCATTGAATTTCAGCATTTTGGGATTTATGGTTTCCTCACTACATGGCGCTTTATGCAAAAAGAATAAATAAAAGTAAAACTTTTGCCTATATCTCTGGAACTATTTACAATTAGGATTTTGATCCTCAGTATACCTGTTGAGGTCCCTAAGAGGACAATCTGTATAGAATTTTACGATTATCGGATTTATGGTTTCTCTACCAGGTGGCACTTTATTCACGAAAAATCTGATATATCTCTGGAACTATTTGTCCAATTAACTTTAAATCAAGTGCAAGTAAAAGGTCAATGACCTCAGGATGCATCCTGACCTGATGCCATACCGGGCTGGTTCAAAGTTTCCACACCAGGTGGAGCTGAACATGTACGGCTTTATATTATTGTATTGTGTCTATTCGAGGATTGGGATTAGGAGGATTGGGGGCGTTCGGGAATTTACCCCTAGCTCTTTCCTCCGATGGCACTGGCCTTGTTTTGTTACATGTTTATTCCAAAAAGCTAGACTTTCTTGTAATCTTTTTAAGTACTGTAGATTTGAACAATAGTTCACGACTTTCTATGATCTTCTAAAGTTTTTCTTCAAATATGTTGTTACTTACAGAGGGATGTGGTTGCTTGGCAACCTAAAACAAGCCTTTAAAGGTCACATATTACACAAAATTGACTATTATGAGCTTTTAACCTTCTGTTAGTGGTTATTGTACCTCAAAACAATCTCTGAAGTAGTTTTATTTTTCCTCTATATATTTTATAGCTTTATCGCTTTGAAAAGAAGGATGCAGGTTAGGCCAATTAAACGCCGGACCTCGCCGGACCTCACCGCTCTGACGCAGTACGATTGAGAGTCCACCCGCCTCTACCTGGAAACTTTAGCACACCATCTCCTACAGGAAGCGTGCATGTAGCTGCTGCTCCACTCTTGTCAACAGGCACACCCACCGCATGCCAACTACAAACAGCGCCTCTCTGGCAGCACAGTGCAGGCGGGGTGAGAAGAGCGAGAGGAGCTAGGAGCAAAGTGAGACGTTCTCAGATACAGGTAACAGACCTCGCGGTAAGAAATGAGTGGTATGGCAAAACTACAGTTGTTGCAAAATGCATAAAATTATCAGAAATATTTATAGGATAGAATGTGAAATGGCACATATAGCACAATATGGGACCTTTAAATTACTGAAGAATAAAAGTGGAGCAGAACTCAAGAGATGGACCAATACTGTATCTACACAGTCAATTTGATCATTTTAAAATTTTGAAAAGTTTGAACTCACATTGTTTTTTAACATTCGTTAAACATTTAACTAAGAAGTTAAACGTAAAAATTCTGAATAAACTGAATAGGTGGAGGACATAACATTAGGCCTTAGAAAAAGCGATTAACAACACATGAAAATTAAAAGTTATATTAGTGTTATATTAAACGAAAAAAAAAACTCAAAAACAAACACTGGACCTAAGCGACTGGCCTTCAACTCATCCATCTACTGTTGGCTAAAGTCTAATCTAAAAAGGTCTCAATGGGAGGATAGAGGTCAAGAACCTATTATTCAGGAAGGAAAATAGGAAGAAAAGGCTGAAGTGTGTCAAATGATACAAGAACTGGATTGTAAATCAGTGGCAACAGGTTTTACAGACTGATTAATGTTCCCTTGAGCCAGAACTCAACATCACTGAAGCATCATCTCGACAGAATGAAACAATCATTCAGAGAAGAGCACTAAGATGTTCTTAGGGAGGCCTGGATAACTGCAGCTCTTTCCCGTCCTTCTTCCAGACCTTTACACAGCACTGTAGATCTTGATTCCTAAATAAAATGATGTGGGATCAAAGCTCCTCAAGGCAGTGTGCTGAAGGTGAAGCATCCCGTAGGCACCAAACTTATCGCACTTTCCTTGTTGTGGTCAGACAAGGTTAAATTGACTTGAATTTCAAATTAGCTTGAGACAAATGCAATTTAAAGTTTCTCCTTCAGTTTTGTGACTCAACTAAAACTATGGAAACAATTCCTTCTAAAAACATCCCTATAAATACGGGACATTTGCTTCACCCTAAACTTACCTTGATTACTTGGCTTTCAGTGGGGAGAGGTAGAAAGTACCTGTTTTTACTGTAAATAGCTCTCAAGCATCCAATTTTTTTTTGTTTCCAAAGTTGTGGAAGCATATTTTTGTGTAATTCCTTGATCATAATATATATA
>JBAMHX010000007.1:22353441-22368105 GCA_037177515.1 Pseudomugil tenellus | reverse complement strand
TTTTTTTCTGTTTTTTTTTTGGGTAAAATCAAACATTCACCCTGCTTTGCGAGAAATTGTTTTCAACCACCATTCAAAAGAGCTGAGTCCTGATAACTCACCCACATATGTCGCACTTGTACTCCCGCATGCCGAGGTGTCTCTTCACGTGGTTCCTGGCGTCTCCCAGCTGGGCGGTAGCGAAATTGCAGATCTTGCACATGAAGGGCTTTGATCCTGCAAAAACAAAGCAATGCAACTGTAATATTTGTCAAAGAAATAAGGGCCAATTTAAGAAAGTGCATCTGTGTAAAGGTTATTACGTCACATGTCATTTAAGTACCAGGAAAAGAAAATGATCTTGGCGCTGAAACTTCAGAAATAGAGAAACAGATGCTCCTAATCCAGTTCCCATAAAAACTACAGTTACACTTCAAGTGCCAAGCAGCTCTCCCTTCACTCTCCATCCATCCTTGTCACTCTCCTTCATCTCTTACCTACTCTTCCTTCGCCTGTGGATGCGTAAATTGGATTCCAAAGGTCAGGGCGAATACGTAAATCAATTCTGTGTGCGCTCACTACCTCCTATTCCATCATTAAAGCACTAATCACTCTGGCGGGCTTCACAGGGAGGTTTCTTCCTAATTATTGTCATTAATAAGTCCAGAGGGCGGGTTGGATTTGAGAGAGTAGCAAAGCCTCTCTTTGCTATCCATCATTTAAGAGCAGAGCAGTGAGGGCGGATGCCTGTACCATCTTGTGTGATGCATGAACAACCACCAGCCTAACTTAGAGGCAGTGGGAGTGACTGGGTGATCCAAATATAAAATGAAAGACAGACAACATCAGTTCAAGCACACAACAGATCCCACAGTGCAGTATCACAAGAATGTCAAATGATTCAAACTTCCGATTGCATCTGCTCACTGAATGTTAAGATTTGCAGGTTTGCAACAGAAAACGGTCTTTAATATGATTCCATCTTTTTTTTCCGCAATGCTTTATAAATCTGCTGAGTTGCACATATTTCTGAAAAGAAGTGTGAACCATCACGTCCCTTCAGGAGGATGGACACTGCTGAGTAGGAGTGTTCTGCCTCATTCTTTACCCTTTGGCTGCTTTGCTTCCTGTATGATATTCCATCTATGTGAAGTCTAACAATCCTATTTTCCAATTTATCTATAGGAATTCATTTCCATCTGAGCGTACACACACAGAGGGACCCAGCCCATGGCTCAAAACTCCCAAAAGATTCCCAAAAGTCTTTTCAAATGGAAATCATAATTATTAATGGAAATTACAGATGTTATTATCTGTTTTTTTTAAGTTTGTGTACCACTGAAACATTACATTTTTATGCTGTTATTTTTTATCTGAGGCTTTTACTTTTAACTTTAAAGGCAGTAATCTGATTGAGCATGTAAGGAAGCTCACGCATGCAGGTTAAAGCTCCATCATGCAAAGATGCTCCTGCAAATCAGCATCTAGCCATCTTCTCAACAGCAAAAGCTCATTCACAAAGAAAACTGGTCAGACAAACTGAAATTAAAAATTCTGTCTGCAAATCAAAGAAACCATTATATAATCTCCAGATTAGGGAGTGAGACCATCCAGCTTGCTCACAGCACTCACTTAAAAAGCCTTTAGCTGTGTGTACAAATATATGTTATGAGTTGGAAGTACATTGGTATCCGCAGAATTGGTAACTTGCATCCAGAATGAATGATAAATACGGGTTTAGCATAACAAGCGCTTAACCTAATGACAACTTTGCCAGAGAAGGTTCTGCATACAGTAACACAATGCTGCCATACATACTGCATCTATTATAGCACCGTGACATTGTAATAGAAGAGTCCGGGTGCTGGACTGACCGAATCAGTCTGAAGACTTTATCAGATGTAAATGTTTGGCTCATCATGACACATGAAATAAAACAAAGATGATCAAGAAGTACTGAGCGGCTACAACCCTCAGTGGTCTCCTTAGACATCGTACTTTTGAGCTGTTGTTTAAAGAATATGGGATGCTATGCAGCGGTAAGCATGGCCCATAAAATTCACTACAAGCTAATATTCTCTTCACTAAGTAATAAATGTGCCAAATATTATATGCTATCTGAATTCTTCCTAAAATAAAACATGAGGTTATGAGATTAGCCAATGATTGCATTTGTTTTTTTATTTGAATTTTACAGTTTTACAACGTTTTAGCACTGGCATTTTACTACACTTCCAAAAACGCTCAATTTTACTCTGTCTCGCTTCGTTTTTAAAGTTGGAGCATTTGGTAAAGCAAAATGAATATTCTGTCAGGAATCTCAGTGGAATTTAGGCCAGCACGACACAATGCCACACGCTGGTCTAAGTGGCAGCCTGGTATGATATCCACGTACGCATCTTTGAGCAAACCCTCACCCTATCCGAGTGCATATCCCAAGACGTTCTACAATATTTATTCCAGGGGCAGCTGCTGATTTGATTAAGCACTTTGTGTAGATTACTAATTCGTTCATACACGGTTCACTTGGTGTGAGCTGGAAGTACGACACATCGAATTTTACGCCGGTAACGAAGATTGAAAGGCAAGCCTGTGCTAACAAGACCCATAAACACAAGGGACAAGGGGTGGGGGGGTCCACACATGGGCAACCGCAAAAGCCAGCCTCTTCATTTTATTATGTCCCTGCAGTATACTACACACACAAACACACACATTTACACACTTATTACTGAGTATAGGCATAAAGGCATACATGCAAAAGTTAAGACAACAGAAAAACACATCATGTCCCTTAAAGCAACTGCACTTTTCGCACCTCAAAGTGGAGAAATCGCACAACAAAATCATCAACACCCAATGAAAACAAAAAGACAGACGTACAGGATCACACCACTCCCACCATCACACCTACGTGTTGATTCAGAACCCCTCCTCACAGCTATGCATGTGCAGGCAGACACATTATATTCACCCAACATAATCACCCATGGAAAAACAGAAGGAGAGACGATCAGCGTCCCTCCTTCTCACTCACGCGCTCTCAGACACATCAGAGCTAAAAGTTGAGAAGAGAGAGAGGCGTGTGGGGAGTCGATTTGTCCAGATGGCTGGCTGAGTATGAAACATGGCAGAGAGAAGAGAGATGTAACGTCCCTCCGTTCTCACATCTTATCACATTAATACTCCACCACTCCACTTAAACAGCCTCCCTGAAACTGAAATTGACCATCAATGTGGTGTCATGTTAAATTAATATTGCCATCCACATAGGGGCGATGTGGCTCCCTCACATCCCAGATGAGACAGGGAATGACTAATTCATTTCCTGAGAGGAGAGATGAACCTCATGCAATGTTTCACTACACACACACACACACAAATGTGATATGTTGAGTCTTGTACATGCCACACTTTTACCTTCTACTTTCAGGCATTGAGATAAACTTTATATAATGAAGAATCTTCATAAAGGTCAACTTTCTGTTATCTATAGATTCTAGCCTACTTATAAATGCTTAATAGGAAGTAAATGAGTAAGGAAATGGTTGAAAAAGTGTTATAAGTAACAGGAATATTAAATATGATATTTCATGGAAAGTTTAATCTGTTCCAAAGTGGGAAAAGAGCTGTAAGTTAATGCTAGCATGAGAAAGCGCTTCACAAAGCAGCAAAGTTTGATGGAGTCAGTGAAGTCTCATGAGCAGAAACCCTGCAAACCTATAACATGTGTCAATGCATAAACACGAGAGTCCACATCCATTTTGTTCATTTTGTTTGTTCAAAGAAAAAAAAATGTGTAAAGGAAAAGAAAGTGACATTATCGGGCTTCTGGTCCATGGATCAAAATCTGAAAAAACATCCTCACTTCTCATAATGTAGCTGGATAGCTTCTTTCATTAAAACCCCCTGGTGTATACATTTCAACCCCCACTTGCTATTAAAGAGTCTCATGCCTGCAAGTCCATGTAAACCTGATGCCAACATGCTTATTTAATCAAATCTGAGAGTTTTCTCCGGACCCCCCGGGGGGTATTATACCAGCCCTTTCACAGGCTGTGTGGGATTCATAACAACAAGTAAAGTCAGATTCATGTGTAAAAACTGTCATAGTTGTCCACAAATATTACTTACTCCTGAGTGGACAAGTTATACGGCAGTATGGCTCACAGAGATGAACAAAGGAACTAAAGTCTGGTAGTTCACTTTTTACTCATATACCACCTCACCTCGTAGGAATGTAGGATCAATGTGGAGGCCTGAGTGAATGGGATTTGCTCATTTACAACATAGAAAACAGGAGAAACTTATAGAATAGAAACAAACATTTTAATTCAATGCAATTTAAATGTAATTATCAAGAAAGAATTACATATTAATTTCAATGTTGCTATTTAGTTATATATGAGCCATAACATCATAAGATCCTGACACACAGCTTGGTGGTCAGTTTAACAGACTACATGCAGTTACCATGACAACCACTAGAGGTCCCATCCAGATTATCACAAGTCATCAGTGTTACCTGCACAAACACCCAGAAGCTTTGTTTTTGGTTGTGCAGTCTCTTTGATAATAACTTATAATGTCCTTTGCTTATTTTGTGTGTATTTTTTCTACTTTTGTCATAGTCTGGTTTTGCTGTGAACTTGGCTAAAAACACATTATATGATTCACACTTAAAATAAAAGTTCTACATCTCCAGATGTTTTTATAAACAAAAACTCTATGAAGATTATTTTTAAAACTTATAAAGTTAAAATTCCTGAGAAAATTTTAGAAACTTTGGAAATTAGAGCATCAATTAAATGCTACGTTTAAGACTATATATCCTTTAACTATCTTTCCCGATGTAGATAAGGCTCGTAATAAAAGTGTGCTATAAATTTATAAGATCCTGACATCAGGCAGATGTTGGACCTTATTTTACTCCTCTGTTCTTCTTGCAAACGAACACCACATCCGACGCGTAAACATCTGTTCATGTCATGTTTGTCAATCACTTTAAGGCTCAGTCTGAGGTCCTGCTGCCCACTCCGGTGAAAAAAAGAGACCAATTTACTTCAAAATGCAAATTCCAGCTGCAACCCTCATTGGCAAAACACAAGCAAGTGCCTGCGTCCCTTAAAGGGACAGACTGACAAATCTGCATGCTACCTCCCACTACCATTCCCTGATTTCACTGATTAATCACATGAATAAAAACTAGGTCTTAATTAAAAAGATCTGGACATGCTCCCAGCTCCCAAACTGGCAGACCACCGCTGTGCTGCTCCACAGCCTCACAAACAAGCTCGCAGGATAAACGGCCTCAATATAAAAAGTAAATATTTCAATGTAATGAGGGAACTTAGCTATAATAACAACTGACATATGGTGTCAACATGAAGAGAAATAACAACCCTCTACAAAAAGAAAGCATAAATGAAATTGAAAATTTTATCACATAAACAAGAACATTACTCTGTCGCATAAAAAAAGTGAAGTGAACCCAAAAAAGTGAAGTGTTGGCCATGAGGAACCCCACATCGTGCCCTTGACTTGATGCCATCTGTTGAGACCTCCATGTCAGTTCATTTTCTTAAGTAACATTAAGTAAATGACCTCAAAACTTCAGAATTATGACGGTGAAGAAAATTATGACTACGTATGGACTGAGCATTAGCAAGAGAGCCAGGCGAAGCATTAATCATCAGGATTTTAACCTCCAACTCTCACTGCTTTAAGTTGACTTCAGTAGTGAAAGAAATCTGACTTTGGCACAGAACCGGACAGCTATACATGTCAGGACATAAAGTAGCCAAAGCAACATGAATCCATCTCTTAAATTCCTGTGCTTTGCTTTAATTAAACAAATAACATGTCAGCAAATTCGGTGCAGAATCTGATTCTCTGATCCTAATGTTATGGGGATATGATGGCCAACACAACAGTATTTAGTAAAGATATACTGGGATTATCATCTGTGAGTGTTCTGCCAAGACTGGCATGAAAAAAATCCAACATATCCGCTCTAACTATCCACTGTTGCAAAGTGAAAACCTTTCAACTTCATCTGCACAAACACACAAAGACACATGCAATCAACACAGCAAGCATGGACTTCAATTAAAGTCCCATTAAAGTTTAGCCTGAAAGGGGGAAGGACTATAGGAAGCAGAGAGGGGCATTTATTGATGGTGCCCTCACATCTCGTTCCTGCATTAAGTTGATTTTAAAAGCAATTAATACACACGGTCAAGGAAAAGTAATGGAGCGCCCCGCGTTCTTAACCTGCCGGACATTTCCCAGCCGAAGCCCTGACCAGCCGTAGCCCTGCTTTGCATTATAAATGACAAGATAAATCCTAATGGATTGAGGATAATCAGCTAGCCATGAAGGCTGACATATACACACATTCGCTCGGCATACCGCCGCTCACACACACGGATGCGCAAACATGGACATACAGACACAAGGGAAATTAAAGGCTTTGAATACGTCTGCATTGATTATTTTAAATTATTAGCCCACCTCTCTTTGGACCTGCAACGCTTTTAGCCTAAGCTTTAACACATTTACAGAGACTTATTGACTATAATTACAACTGAGTCTTGGTAATGGACACATCAATTATGAGTCGCACATGTCTCTGACCAAGCGTTGCTCAGGAAATCCCAATCTGGGGTCCATTAGCTTCTCTCCTGCTGGTCTGAAGCTCAATCAGTCTTTACCTTCACCTCTACTGAAAGAGCTGTTACCTGGCTGAAGAAGATAGTAGCCTTAACATTGCCCTGGGCTGCCAAAGAAAGGGCTGCATCTACTTTTAATACTGTTGTCTAGAAACAAAGGCCTATTAGCTGAGCAGCTACACAAAGAGATTATCCCTATAGGACAAGATGTGTCCAGGTGGCTTTAAGCTTCATAAGAGGCATAACCTCCAGGAGCGATCAAGTATGGAGTAACTGCAAAATATGTATCAGTTATAATGTGTTTATGCTCTTTTTTTAAAAAGGAAAATAAGATAATAAATGGCTAAACAAGCATTTTAATTAGGTTTTTGTTATATAAATATTTTAAAAAATCCCCTATGATAAAATATATACACCTTCTTAATAGTTTTTTTGTAGCAACCCATTAATTTGTCTTTATTTGATTTATTTGGCTTGAAGCTGCTTTCACAGGGGGCACAATGTGTTTCTGAGATGCAGAGAGCAGAAAACAGGCAAAGAGCGAGGAAGAAAAGAAAAGCAATGTACATACCGGTGTGTGTGCGAATGTGTGCCAGGAAGGCCATGGAGTTGCTGCTCTTGCACACCTTGCCACAGTATTTGCACACGCTGCCCTGGTTCTCCTCCCTCTCGCGGTTGATCTGCTCAGTGTCCTCCAGCACGTACTTGTTGACCTCCCTCAGGAGCTCCTCGTGTTTTTCCTTGATGTGAAAGAACAAATCCTGCTCCGATTCAAAGCGATCTGTGCATTTCACGCATTTGAAGCTGGCGCCCCCCTCGGGCAGCTCCTCGACGCTGTTCTGCTCGTTGCGCAGGTGGGCTGCACTGGTCAGGTGCTGGTGCAGGTTGCTCTCAGTGTAGAAGGACTTGCCGCACACTAAGCAGTGGAAGTGCCTTTCTTTGGACGGGTGCTTCATAGAGATGTGGACGTTGAGCCCGCTGATGCCGTCCGCCATAAACCCACAGTCTTCGCAGCGGATGCGGGAACTGCTACCTTTGGCCTCCTCCCTCATTTTTGCTTCCTTGGATTTGAGCTTCTTAACATAAGAGGAACTGGGGGACAGGAAGCCAGAGGGTGAGCCTCTAGTCAAACATATCACAGAGGCCTTGCCTTCTGGAGATATACTCTCCTGTAGCGTATGGTCCTGTGCCGCAAACGACTTGACAGATACAATACATGGATCAAAGGGGGGAGCTTTGGACATCTGTGTGTCTGCAATTGTCACATCTTCTTGTAATTGTTCCTCTTCTGTTTTTGCACCGTTTTCCTCCTGAAATTCGGTGGTATTCTGCTGGAGTTCGGAAATCGGCTCACAACCAGCAGAAGGCGCTTCCTTTTCATCTCCAATAACCACAATACTGACAGCCTCTGAGGTAACAGAGGGCTCAGGTGTATTCTGGACTTCTACAGGCTGACCCTCATTGGACGGAGATTCAGACACATCGGTGGGGTTGGGTCTTTCACGCTCAGAGTCTGAGTGTTCCCCAGAGGGTTCAACAATCTCCTGCTCCAATGGGACTTCTAAATCTCTTTGACCTTGGCTTCCTTGAAATCCTTGGTATCTCTGGCTCTTCTGCTTATGCTTCTCCGTGCTGGCATGGCGATACATTTCCCTGGTCGTTACAGCATAGTAGCCACATGCCAAACAGACATACTCAAAATCTTTGGTGTGCTTTCGCTTGACGTGAAGATGGAGGGAAGGGATTGACTGAGCTACAAAATCGCAGAGGCTGCAGGCATTAACAGAGTCGTATTTACTTTTTTGCGTCTCTTCTTCTACTTTGTTTTCTTGGAGAGATGTGTCGTCAGATTCGTCGTTTCTATCAGTGGCATTTGAGGCGGCGGTACTTGTAGGTTCGGGCAACATTGCGCTGATGTAACTTGTAGCTGCGCTCTTATTTGAACCCTCTTGCACTCGTTTAATATGTTTCTTTGTTAAACAGTGGCGATCCATGTCTCCTTTGGTCACACAGCTGTAGTTGCACAGCGGGCAGCTGTAGCCGTAATCTTTGCTGTGTTTTCGGCGAACGTGTACAGAGAGGTTGGTTGCGTTGGATACCACCAGGCCGCAGTACCCACATGTAGTTTTAGAGCCTAGCTTTGGTCTTCCTTTTTTCTTTTTGGGAGGTTCAAGTTCTTCATCATCGTCATCATCATTCTCCTCTACCAACACAGATATGGTGGCCTCTGCGGCCTCATCTTTTTCCTCCTCTTCTTTTAATGTGGTTGTCTCTTCTTCAGCGAGCACCTGATTCGCACCTTCTGTATCAGCATCGTCTCCAGCACACTCTCTGCTTACGCTCTCAACACACGCTTCAAACGAGGAAGATTCTTCCCCTGCCTTTTCTTTCTGCTGCTGCAAGTGGCCATCTGAGGAAAGGTGGACGTCCATCCACTCAGATGTTGCTGTGAAGAAGTTACACAATTTGCAGCGGTACCACTCCAGGTCCAGGTGTTCTGCGCGAGCGTGCTTCTCCAGCACGGCCGCGGTGCTGACCCTGAAATCGCAGTTAGTACACTTCAGCTGGAAGCTGCTGAGAGCACGTTTCGGTGCCACTCGTGTTTGTGTAGCTTTAACAATATTGCTTTTGTCCTCAGATTCCTCATGCTCACCCGCGTTCTCATCTTCATCTGAAAGAAAAAATATATTTTTTACATTTTTTTTATAAGTTTGGGATGTTTTTGAACACAACAAATGGGCTAAAATTAAATGCAGATTATTATTTAATGAGTAAAACAATATAAAAACCATTACATTTTAAATGAGGACACTCACATGTGTATGGGACATCTTTGGTGTGGTATCGCTGGACGTGAGCATCTAGCGGAGCCTTGTCCCTAAACTCTTGTCCACAGAAGTTACAGGAATAAATAATCTTCGGTTTTGGGGTTCGTTTGCTCACTCTTCTTTCCTGGGTTGGCTCTTCTTGTTCTATTTGCTGCTTGTCTACAACTTTTTGCCTTTTGTTTAAACTCTTCATGTTGGTGTCATTGTCACTCGCTCCTGATTTCACAACTTTATGATCAGCTTTCTGCTTTTGTCTTCCATCTTTTTCTGTCTCCATGATTGTCTCCTGTTGGATTTCAGCTACACCTGCAGCAGAGATATTTTCACTTTTCGCTGATGGTTGGGGAGCTTTGCGAGAGATCTTTCCGTGCTTTCGTGCATGGTGAATCTTCAGGGATCTCGGGTACTTTGCTGAGAAACCACAGATTGTGCAAAGGTTGTCGCCTTCTTCAGATGCAGAGTCTGGCACAGGCCTCTCGGCATCTTCTTCAACTAAGTCTTCTGTGGTTTCCTTCATCTCCACGTCATCAGCCTGCACTTTAGCACTGGTGTCAATTTCAGGCACTTGTTTTGCAACAACCTCTTCTCCTAATGTCAGTGTTTTATCCATTTCATAACCTGCTATGCTTCAACACAATGAAGTTGATTTGAATCATCAAAGAGGGATCAAAATCCTGGAGAAACAAAAAGGAACATACAAATAAAATTTATGTTTGATGCTTCCAACTGTCTACAAGACCATTTATTATCTCAAGCAATAGATCCATCTACAGAGCAAACCTGTCTGATCAAGAACAAGTAAATGTCGCCATCTAGTGACTCAACACAAACTGTTAGCTTAGTGGAGCATCAAAAGTGCTTGTTGTTTACTAAATGACTCAAAAACAGGCTTAATAAAGTTACCATCATTTAACTCTATGCAATGTAAATAACAATAGCTACACATTCTGTACATAGTTGCAGTACTTTTATTGTTTCTAGTGACAAAAGGTGAAAGCTCACTACACATTACCTTCAGAACATTTTCCATCATTTGGTAGAATTTTCTGTCAAACAGGCAAAACTGAATTTTATTCCAATTACCTTTATTGTTAAGTTGAGGTGTAGGCTAATTAAGTATATAATAGAGGCAGGCAAATAAATTCACAAACTTGCATCTATAACACCAACAAGCTTAGTCTCAGGTAGATTATTTATGCTCCATATCGGTATATTTCTAAATCCATACTTCCCAGCTGCCCGTCAGCAGATGCTGTCAGGTCCTTGGCACATATGCTTAAGATTTTTGATCAGCACACATTTATTTTAGTTTCACCTGGCCAAATACTGAGCTGCAAATACTGCTTTTATTTTGACTGTAAAATGTTTCACATCATAGGGCTTCACATTTGCCACACTTCACTGAATCCCAGAAACACGGAATTAATTATGAGGGTGATTTCTGCCTATTTAATTAGATTTATGGTTCTGTGTTGGCCGACTCAGGCTGTGGAACAGAATGCAGGATTCTGTAAAAAGCCCAACTTTTGGCCTGCAAAGCAGATATCTTCCACTGTGGACATTTCCTTGTCATCTGCTTTCATGTTTTACTAAGATGCAATCCCTTAAGCCAGGGATCTCAAACTCTGTAGGACCATTATTGTGCAGATTTTAGATGTTTCTCCTGCTTTGACATACCTCAAATAGTTTTTATGCTAAACTTGTCAAGCTGTTGGATCTATTTTATTCATTTACATTAAGTGTATTTGTGCGGGAAAGCAAACGTAGGATAGCGCCTTTCCAGGACTGGAAATTGAGATCCCTGTAATAACCTTTGTGAACCACTGTCTCTTATGTTATTTATTATATATATTCTCTCAATGTTTCTCTGATAACCTAAATTCAAATTATTGTATGTAGCAAACAAGATCAGCGGTCTTTCAACCATGCAACAATGTTAAACAAAACGAATGAAAGTTTGTGGAAACTTAGTGATAGATAACCACAATTTACAAAATATTCATAAAGTGCAACATTTTTACCAACACTATGTCATCTCTTAGGACATATTAAGTGGTGTTAAACATTATAATACATGTGATCAGTGGAAGAGTGTATGGGATAACTTTCGTGCATCCTCATTAATGCTTATACTAGATTTTTCTGTAGTGATCACTACTAGAAGACTACTACACTACTAGATTAATTAATAAACAAATTTTTACTTTACTTATCGTTTTTTGTATCTAAAATGCTTATTAAAATATGGTTAGTATAAGGAAATCACTCAATTTAAACTCTTCCAAGCATAAAAAACTGCAAGTAGTGCTCCCCATCGCGCGTCTCAGGACAACATAAGTTAAAAGGGGAGTCATATAAAATACACAAAACTTTAATGAATTTATATCGTCCTAAATTGTTAATTTAATACCAGAACAATTTCCATTCAGGTTACGATACAGTTATGTGGACCAGACCAGATGTCAGTTGAGACCATATTCACTGACAGAACTGTTATTTACACCATGAGTGAGTGGTCTAAAAAAAAACTCGCACACAACTTTCCTAAAAAAGCAACTTGTCTAATAAACTCCTGACTATTTGATTTGATTTTTAACATACTGCATAGCCTTATCACATGCTATATTCAAAGTAATGTTAAAGTTAGTTAGCCTAACAGGTTAAAACACTAGGCTGAAAAATGCGTCAATGGAGAAAACATCATGCATAGTACTGTGGAAACGCGTTTGAAGACACTTTCATTATGTCAATGTTATTTGTAGCCCGATGTAGACCAGCTTAAAATTCTGCTGCTTTTGCTGTGTACATTTGCTAACTTGCTAACTAGCAACATGTTCTCACTATATATTTTGACGTACGTAGAGCGTGTCCAATTAAACTGCGCTATAAGCTGTAAAAGCCAATCGTAGTGAGGCTGAGGCGGGTCTACTTCGCACCGAGGCTTGGAAAACGACGGCAGCACAGAGGCCCAAAAAGGAGGCTAACATCGACCTCTGAAATAGTCATTTCTGCTGAACAAACAGTATCTGATAACATTCCTCTTACTAGAGTAACATTTCAGTAGACGTGTCTGGAGGAAAAATTAGTCACTATAATCAAATATTAATGTGTCTTACCCATTATTATGTCACTATTTCCGCCGTCCGCGCTTTTATGCTGCTAGACACAAATGGCGTACCGTAGCGTGAGCTTGCGTCACAGGAGGCTGGCGGCCTTGTTGTCCCGGTTTTTTCTACATCAGCTGATTAGACCACGTGATTCATTTGGTCTCCATGGGAAACATGGCAGTTTCTCACTATTACACTGTCTCGTTAAAATGCTTACATATTCAAAAACTGCCAGAAAAAGCTGCCAACTCACACTCTCCATAATACTGTTTGACAGTGCTACAAAGCACGTAGTCCTGCTTATGCAAAGTTAACTAAAAGGGATGTCCAAGGAGGAGTCGTAAATCAATCCAACCAGGGGGGCTTATATCTTGTTTAGGTAAAAAAAAATTATAATAATAATATTATTAATTGAATGCTGTACCAACTATAATAAGATGTGTTAAAGCTATGTCTAGTGATCTGTTTATGAAAAATAAATTAAGAAAAAGCAAAGATTTCACATTACTAGACAATGAAAGTTTGTCACGTTGCCTGGGCAGACACAATGTATTTTCATTTATTTATTTATTTTTCTCATACAAATGGTCAGCCTGTGATGAATCGCCCCTTTCACATGACATCCAGTGTTAGCTTTATGGAAAGACTGAAGATGGATTAATTCATGGACATTAATTGATTAAGTAGTCTGACAGGTCAGGAGGTGATAAATGATACCGCCTGGAATGAATACACAATTTACTTTTGCAGTAATTTCCTTTAATTTATCACAGTCAAAATTACATGACATGGATGGTTTGAAACACAACTTCCCTCCTCCCTCTTTTCCCATTTTTCATTTGGATTCATCGTTCATTTTTCTCCATTAGCTGTCTATTAAAAGAGGAAAAGCTAGCTTTGGTGGATGTCTTTTCATGCATAGATTTGTACTTAGAATTTCTTATCACATTGTTTTAATGGTTGGGATTTTTGGTTTTTTGTTTGTTTTTGGGTTTTTTGTTTTGTTTTTTGTTTTTTTGCAATACAGGACTGTAAACTTGTCTGTGTTCTTACTATTTGACATTTTATGTGTTTTATTTCTTTTTATTGTTTACCACTTTGAGATCCGTATAACAAATAGAAGGTGTTTTACAAATCTGAATTAATAATTCAAAATTAAATATTGCTGAAGTATTCTTCTTTAAGTTTACATAAAAATCTTCTCTCCATATTTAGGTTTACATGTAGACATGTTTATTCACCTTCTTTTAATTTGGCTGTGATGGCAGAAGTGATGTTTTTTAAGTACTAGCTAGACACGAGCATACTACTTAACTTTTTTGAGCAGCTGAGGACGAGAAGAAAAATACCAAAGACAGGAGGCAGAAAACTGCGTCATAGCGACGGGACAAAGTAATGAGCATGTGCAGAGTGACCGGAGTTAGTTCAGAGCGAAATGAAGGTTTACATGATAGAGGAATAAATTAATTCAGCTTCAAAATGACAATAAACCACTTTTAATTCAGAATTATTATTTTAATTTGGAATTAGCTGTTTACTTGGTTAGTTTTAATCTGTTTAAAACAGAATGAACTTTTATTCTGAGTTAAAACTCGTGTAAATGTGGCTAATAGTCCTTAAAGACCTAAAGAATTTGAATAATTTAAGGAATCTAAAGGATTTTTCTTTATCAACTTTAAGCTGCAGGGACATCTCAGGACCTTCAGAAGGTGAATTATCCCTCACTGTTATAGCCCATCTTATAGACCATAACAAATAATACAATACAAAGGAATGTACTTAAAGAATTTCTTTTATTCAGCCAAAGTAAATCATTAACACTTTGCAAAACAAAATAAAATAAAGCAGCTTGAAAAGTCAAAGTCACCAGGGGTGTATGGATGGAGCTAAACCAGGAAAAAATGTCTAGTTTATGAAAACACTGCCTCAACTCACCATCAACACTCATCAGCATTAAGCCTGTGACACAAAGCAGAAATATAAAAACAAAAACAAACTTCACATCATATCATATCATATCATATCATATCATATCATATCATATCATATCATATCATATCATATCATATCATATCATAT
>JBAMHX010000007.1:22322705-22335131 GCA_037177515.1 Pseudomugil tenellus | reverse complement strand
GTAACTGTCGAGAGGGAGTGTAGCTCTGGATTAATGAGTCAAAGTAGACAGGAGCCATTTGGGCTATTGTTTTGTAAACCTAAAGCATACAAATATCGGTTTGAGATTATTGAAATCCTAACAGACCATTTCATTTTTTTAAAAAAAAAAATATTTAACTTTGAAAGAGAAGAGAAACATTAACTTGGATAACTGACTGTAATAAAAAGGCAAATTCAGTTTTGTCTGAAAATTAAAGCAAATGTAGTGTGGGAAGAACTCCTGATGTTGCAAAGGGAGGTCCAGTAGTCCAAGCAAATGAAAGTAAACCATAAATTTCACTTGATTTATTACCTCAGAGCATTTTCCTGTTGAGTTTATAGTGAAAATGTGTAGGTTTAAGTCTTCTTGAAAATTATGGTCCCATTTTGAATAAAATAGGCAAGAAAAGAAAAGTTTGTTGTTGATTGAAATGTCCTCCTCACAGGCATGCATAAAGTTCAATCAGATCCATTGCTTATAAGTTTTATCTTGGTTTTTAAAAAACCAACAAGATGGTGATGAGCTCAGTAGTTTACAAACCAGTGGGTGACATAATGGGGATTGCATAATCTTTTTCATACAGTGACCATGTACAACCATTACTTAAATTGCCAGTCAGTCACATGGCAGCAGCTCAATGCATTTAGAAATGCAGACATGGTCAAGACAACTTGCTGAAATTCAAATGAGCTCCAGAATAGGGAATAGATTAGATTTAAGGTTTCATTTCTTGCCTATAGACTTAGTCTGATTGGTACCAATCTGATTTTTTAAAATCCAACCCATGCTTCTTGATATATGATCCTGAATTGCAGATATATCTATCCTGATATCTAACTGATGCATTTCATCCAGCATTGGGATCATGTTTAGTTTGACGAATGTGTTGAAAGTTGAATGTGCGTTGAAGGAAACTGGACGTGGTAAGATCAAAACAGTGGACATCCTGGTTGGTTAATCACAATTTTTTGGCTCTGACTACACTACAACACTGAAACTGATACACAGATGCTCATTGTAACATCCATACTTGCTTCCTAAATGCAGTGTGGCTTGTACATTGTTGTGTTTTCCACTGAGCATGCATGTCACTTCAAGGCCATATACCATTAATACTTATGCATGATGAATCCTAAAGAATCTGTTTATCTGATGTGACGTGTGGTATGGTTCTTATTGCCAGACTGGCTGATTGAGTATTTTAGCAATAGATTTCTACAATACATACACCCACATCTAAACTATATCAAGGGTTTAGAGAGAATTGTCTGAAAAAGAGAGATTTGGTGATATTTCTTCATTATTTCAACGTTTTTAGAGTATTTTTGCTTGAAAAGAGATGTAATGGTTTCAAAACTGAAAACGTACTGTTTATTTATTTTAGAAATGAAAAGAAATGAATCAAAAAATTTTGACTTCCAAGGAAGTACATGCTTCACCATGTACCATGTCCACCCCCAGCCAGTCGAGGCAGATGGCTGCCCTCCCTGAGTCGGGAGATTTTGCCTTCCTGTTAAAAGGAAGTTTTCCTTCACACTGTTTCTTTATGCATGTTTAGGATGGGAGATTGGATCCAAGTCAAGATTCAATGTAATCTTTTTGGTTCACTTACATGTGCTGTTTTTATGAATTGACTCAAATTAATGTCTGTGAAGCGCCCTGAGACAACATTCTTGTGAAGTGGCGCTATACAAATAAAGCTGAATCGAGTTGAATTGAACCTTGAAGCAGCTTGGCAACAGTAGACAGGACAGTAGAAAAGAAAAAAATAGATTTGGAAAAATGTTCTGTGGTCAGATGAGCTTCCATCTTAATTCTGACATTTAGATGGTAGGGTCAAAATTATGATATAAAGATCATCATTAGGCACTAACCAACAGTCATCATTATGAGCTCATCATTTCTGGCATGATGTTAATATGCAGACCACCTTCTAACTGGCTCAATTATCTGACAATGTGCTGACTTGCAACTTTTAAGTATTTGAAAAGTTGAAAAACTCCTTGGAGATAATTTGCTATATTTTTTAATGTAATTTCTTTTCTTTGCATTGTGTTTTGCTAGTCTGAATCTTATTTGTAAGATATAAAAACAATACTGCAAATACATTCTGATGCTTAATGTCTAATATCAAATTCTACTTCAGACAACTTTAATTATCCTCAAAGAGAAACTCAGTTTGCAGACATGGCTTGCAGTTAATGACATAAGATTTTTCAACCACAGACACAGTTGATTTCACAGCACAGGATACATCAGGAGAGGATCCAGTCATAAAGTGTCTCCTGTCTCTCTGACGTTGGAATGAAGAAACGTTCATAAAACGCTTTATAGTGATGCTCCCAAAATGTAAAGTCATACAGCACACAGAAAGACAAAATCCCTGGTCAGACCACTTTTTTGTTTCTGTAATGTACAAATCATTTCATTATTCAGCAAGATATTTTTCACTGAATAAAACAAGAACTGATCAGTTAAGACCAAATAAGATGAAGAGCTTAGCTCTGCCATTTTTCTCTCCACTGCACTTTTGCACACATGTAAATCTGGCTGGAGTACGAACTCCGGCCAGACTCTTCAGAGGAGGAATGAAGAAGGTCCTCAAAGGAGCCATCACAGAAAAACAGCACAGATCCTCCCTGACAGGCTCTTTGATGCAGGAAGATTGTCTTTCAGGAAATAGATCCAGAGTTTTAAGTCTACCTAACATTTTTTTTGTTTGCTGGCCTCATTTAACAGCAACCCAGATGGCAACTTGTTCTGGGAATGCAAGACAACTCAGTCTTATAGAAAAAATGTTATAAGAATTATTAAAAATATGTTTGACTGTTCAAACTCAGGAATCAAGAAAAAATGCATCAATGGATGAATTTTTCAGGATGGATCCTATTATCTGTTTTAATATGTAATTAATGCTCTGTGCTGTCAAAGACACCTGCTATAACAGTAAGTTAAGAGCCTGAATAAGCTAATGCGGGTGTAAGCCAGGAGATGTTTGCATCAAAATCACATCTTCTGTTCTGAAATTCATTATGAGTTATTTTCATTAACTGTTTGTTGAAGATATCGCTCAGAAATTTCAGAAACACATTTGAAATGTTGTTTTTGCTGGTTTACAGTCTAAGAACCACTCCGTCAATGAATAAGACAAACAAAGTGGCCATTCATGCTTTGCAAAACATTACAGCATAAGGAGATGGAACAGTTACTCCACTACTCTGGTGATGACGAAGACACGTGGGGATATTTCATTAAAATGTCTGACACTTGAACTCACTGATTTGAATGTTTATTAACATAAATCAGGCATGTTCAGCTCCAGTCCCCAAGATCTTCTGTCATTTTCCTGCTGCAACACACATGATGCAAATTAAATGAATCTCTGCTCAAGCCTGATAATAAAACGTTAATCAAGTGTGTTGAAGAAAGGAGAGATCTAAAACCTACAAGGCACTGGAATTGATCTAAATACTTAACAAAATGTTCCTCTGATCATTTTATTAACCTTGTGAGCACCTAGCAGAACACACTGAAACACATGGTGGCTTCTCTTTTACTTTTCTCCCTTCGATTTGAAGTACTTCCTTTGCTTTGTGTTTTTTGTCTTTTCTCTGATACTGATTTTTTCCTTGCATTGGTGTGCAGATTGGGATACAGAACAAAATGCACTTTCCTTTTATTGTGTAAAAAGAAAATGTTCTGTTTAAGCAGGACAAGATGACATTGAAAATAGACTGTTTTGATGTAACAAATGCGAGAGGAGTTACAGTTGATGAGCATTTATAGCGCCTAAGATATACAGACATGCATGCATGCCAACACAAACACACACACACACACACACACACACACACAAATACACATCCAGCTGCACACTTTAACTCCATCAGGTACCAGAAAGTCCCCTTTTTTTGTGAAACATCTGGAGCACATCCCTGAATCCCAGGTTCCTTTGGCAACAATAAATCATCAGCCAGCTCACTGCCTGCCCTGAGACACAACATGCTGCTGGACATCTGTATCTGGCCCTCTGTAGGTCAGTATTTATGAATGGGATTTATGCACAGTGTGTATCTAGTGGCAAATTCAATTCTTAATGAGCTTTTTTTGTAATTTAAAAGAAAAAACTGGACATTTAGGTGCTCCAAGAATGACCATTACTCCCTCAGATAATTATTTTCCTGTTTTAGGGACTTCTGTGTTTAGCTAGGGGAGTAATTATTAGTCATATTGTTGTGCTTGGAAACAAAGGTTCCAAACACCCCTTTAAGGAAACAAACATGAGTTTCCAGAAGTCTCCTGTGAGCAGTAGCCAGCCAAACAAGGCATGTCAGATGTTGGGAACATGGGAGCAGCTAGTTTGAGGTCATTTCTCTGTGGTCTGACACCAGCCATCTCCTCTTAACCTCTCTGAGAACAGATTATGCCTTCTCCCTCTTGATTCCCATGAGGCTTTCTCTTTCTCCTTTTAAAATTGACTTAATAATTACATGTATAAAATTTTAATAAACCAGTTTATGAAAAAATAAGAAATAAATAGATTTTAACATTTTACCCATCTCTCTCCCATAAGTTTGTGACTCATTTGTAGTCATTCCTGTCCAAATTAATGTCAGAATGACATGAAACACTCCAGTGAGCAAATAGTTAATTACTAATCTTATTTGTCATCACTATTTTATTTAAACTCATCTAAAGACTCCTAAACTCTGACAATAAAAAAAAGACACTCAATATAACAGGGGAATAAATATGGAGTTTGAGTTTTCTTGTAAACGTTGACAAACTGTGATGACTTTTCACTAAAAGTACTTTGGTATTAGTTTTAGTATTAATACGTAAACTTTATACATTTTCAAAACAAACATTCTAAAAGAAAGACTGATTGTTAAGTAATCGTTCTAAGTCTTATTATTAGCTTTATAATAATAATAAAAGGATATGGGTTACAAGTTTCGACAGCAGTTCTTCCTCATTATAAAGTTAACCCTTGCAGAACTTCAGAAGACCTGAAGTCCATCCTTCGACTGATCTAAATTTTTCTATTTCTTTCTAGAAAGGTTTCTCTGTGGTACTCCGACTTCCTCCCACAATCCACAGACATGCATGTTAGGTTGATTGGTCATTTCAAACCCTCTTCAGAAGTGAATGTGTGTGTGACTGGTATGTAGATGTAGATTTTTGTCCTTTCATTTTCTTTATTGTGTGAAAAAATTGCTCCATGTCACATCTTGGAAAAATAGTGGGAATGCAAGAAATTGGAAACTTCAAATGTGGCGGCTGAATATCCATCTTAGCATCTTTTATGCTAGCTAAATTAGCCATCTGTTCATAGCATAATGTGAAGACATACATAAACAGTGTCTAAAGAGAATCGGAGCCGGGATAAATGTGAAACCTGCGGGCAATGTTGCTGTCCAAGACCAAAGCTGCACACCCCTGATTTAGGACTTGCTACTTGAAAAGCATTCTGGGAAAATAAATATGCAGCATAATGTAGATACTGTATGCATGTAAAAGTGCTCAGCAAAACCAAATCTATACCACCTTAAGAAAAAAAGATCTGTAGCTCTCTGATCTACTTCCAAAATGTATACAACTGCCACAATCCATCTGAATCCTGCTAAATCTTAAAGTACTTTGCATAGACATTGTAAAACTTGCACTAAACCCCATTTTTTGAACGTCTGTTTTGAAATCTGTACCTTGGTTCTGTGTCTACAGCTGCTTGGAGCGGATACATTAATCTTCCAGCTTATCCTTGTGACTTCTGTTTGAGCAGTTGAAGAAACTGACTGTCTAACAGAAACATTTTATTTGTATTTTGTGAAATAGAGAAGCATCTGATTTTTAAGAGAAAAGGATGCTCAATGGGAAACTCAATGCATTCATGTGAGAACCTGCATGGGAAGAAAAAAGAATGAAACCTAGTACATCCTCAAACATATTAAGGGGAAAATAGTTTTAAGCAGAAAGGATTGCTGTTTTTTTGTGTCAAATGATCATAAGACATGCTTCTGAAGATGGTTTAATTATGAACACATACCTGTTTTAATGCATTTTCATATCAGTTTGGAGGGGGGTCACCTAAAACTGTGGCACAATAATACGACTAAAGAGTTACTACCGAGTTACTAAAGGACTAATCAGGAACTACTGGTACACAGGAATCAGTAACTATTGGGAACCTGTAACCAGTACTTATTGGTGAAAACACATGCCAGCCTTAATGTTGGACTGTTGGTCAGTTATCAGGAAAGTGATGGAAACTCTCCAGGAATTCTGGATTTACTTTGAACTAGTGAGCAAACAACTTGCAGTTTGCGGCTTGCAGTTGTGACAGCTTGTCATAAACCTGTTTCCTAGTAATTTATTGATTTTCCACACCACTTCATCCAAATCAGGATTGCAGGGCAACCGGGTGCCGATCCAAGCAATCATCACGTGAGAGGCGGCGTACATCCTGGACAGGTTGCCAGTCCATCGCAGGTTTCCTAGTATACTGATTTAGTTGGATACTGACTAATATTGTGTGAGTTAAAACAACTTTAGAGATGTTCTTGTCCTTGCTTATTTTATTTATTTTTATTTTTCAGTACAATTTAATTAATTAATTTGGATTTTATTTAATTGTATTTTTTGTCACATCATCTCGCCTGCTATATGCTGGATGGGCTCCATTATATCCATGACTGTGAATTACATTAAACAATATAGAAAATAAATTAATACATGTATTTTATATTATTTTTTTCTTTTTTATGAAGAGCATGTACTTTTAAGTTACACATTTTCTTTTATTCATTTTTATTTCTAAAATAAATAAACAGCACCGTTTCAGTTTTGAAACCATGACACCTCTTCCAAATTCAAGAACAGACTAAAAACATTCAAATGATAAAGAAATATCAACGAATTTTCCTGGACTTCATTACAACTCCTCCTCCAGTCAGAACCAACTTAATCTTCCACACATCACACAGATAGATCTATGTATTTGTCTAAATGTATTTGTCTAAAAATTACTTAAAAAATTGACATTTCACAACAAATTCATGATGTCTGTTTCTCATGGGTCTAATTCAGTTTCTGGAACATGATTGTGAGAACCGTGATGGGTTGTGTGGACCATGTGAAGCAGGGTTGTGGCGATGCCCCCTGAAATGCATAAAACAAAGCACAATACTTTCTTCTCCTTTCTTGGTTGCTGTCTGTTCTTAAGATGTGTTTTTCCCATGCAGTCTTAATCTTCAGCCTTTCCCAGGACTCCAAACAGCATGCTTCTGCAACAATTGTATGATTACTTTTTCCAGTGGGGATTTTGGTGTTCAGACACATAAAACCATGCTACCCTAATTACTCATTTGCATCGCATGAAGCACAAGAGCAATGCTGTATTACTTACAGGTTTTATGATGGAACAACTAGGAAGATTTAAATGCATTTACTCTTTATTTCCTTTTCTTTTCTTTTTTATCTTTTCTGCTTAAAACTACTTTCTGTGCATTTTGCCTCGGCAAAGGATTTCTTTAAAGTTGAAAGCCCCCAAACTGCTTTTAGTTTATCACCATTATTATCAAACTGAATTGATTATAAAGCTCACGTAAGCAATACCCCTACTCCCCTTAGAGTCAGAGGTCCACCAGGTCAAATCCACTTTTCTTCATTAAATCCCAACATGTCCACTTCACTGTGGGAACTGGATGAAATGTTTATGGCAGAAATAACACGTTTCAGGAATAATCTCAGTAATTACATCAATACATTCTTAACACTAAAAGAACATAGCAAAGATATCTCCTCCAAGAAAAGCTTAATAAACAATATGTATTTTACTTATTTTTATTGTTGTAAAATTCCAGTCTAATTGCATTCTTACATTCTTTACAATTAGTGACTTTACAGTCCTGAGTAATATTTAGGTCATATTTAAGTAGGATGAGTAATATTTAGGTAATATTTAAATAGGATGTGTAATATTTAGGTAATATTTAAGTAGGATGAGAAATATTTAGGTAATATTTAAGTAGGATGAATAATATTTAGGTAATATTTAAGTAGGGTGAGAAATATTTAGGTAGGTCAAACGCCATGTGATAATAACTTTGCTGTATAACTCAGTGATCAGCTAAAGAAGCTGTGTCCACTTTTCAATGTCATTGTGTGATTTAGAGTCCCACAGTGATTGCTAATCTGACTGTTACATGTTTTACATATATTTTTGTGAACTTATGCACATGACAATAACCTCTGATTGCCAGCTCCTCTGGATGTTTTTCAGGTTGGGCCTTGAGGAAATAAATAAATGTGACACATTTCGACCTGCATCTGCGGCTGGTTACTACTGCTTCTTTTAATTATATTCCTGACATTGCTATGAGTAATGTGTGTTAACTTACTGTAAAATTATGGGCTCTGTAAACTCTTCATACACTCTAGGGAACTGAGTTGAGGTAAAACTTGTGGCTTCAGTGCAATTAAAGTGATGAGTAACTTCCTATCAGGACTGATGGAGTAAAGACATTGGAACCTGCAACAAAGCATGCTTTACATCACAAAATTGCATGTTAAAATCAAGAGTTTGCTAAAGTGTGGGTGGCCTGTGATTTCGCTGTGGGGCAGCAAATGTCTGGACTTCACCAATGTCGCCTGTTAAAAGCCTATTTTGAGACTTACCAAAGATGAAATGAATATAATCTGATATGAAAACCTGAATATCACATTGCATTCACTTCATCTTTAATTTTAACATTTTTACCAAGAAATATAGAGTCTTTTTGGATTTTAGGACTTCAAATTAAACATGAGAAACATATTTACTGTCATTAAGAACTGACTCCTTTTAAAAGGAATGAGAACACATGGGAGTTTTTAAAACAATTAACCCTCATTATGTGGTTATAGTGTTCAGAAGAGAGGAAAGGGAAGAGAGGGAAGATGGAGTTGGATTGAAAGACTGGTTGTGGATGGTGGGGGAAGGGGGAGGGGGTCTGTGTGGTGAAAGACATGGGTAAGAAAAAACAGGGAGTCATGTTGCAGGGGAAGCAGGAGACTGAAATAGGAAGTGAGGGGTCTTCTTAGGTTTTTCTGAATTCAAGTACCTTTAACCCCCTAAACACAGTGAGAACACCCATGGGGCAGGGGTTTCTGGGACACGTCATACTGAGTAAAACACCCCACCCAGTCATGAGAATTTGGCCAGACCTCCTTGACCCACAGGCTGTTTATCGCATACTGATCTCAAATCCACAGAGGAAATCATGTTTTGAAGATGCTAAACAGATGACAAGTGAAAATTATGAACCAACGTTTATCAGTAACAAAAACAATAAACCAGGAAGCAGGTTTTTTTTTTTTAGAGTGGATCCTTTGCAATCACATGACTCCATTGACCTGACTTACATATAGTCTGTTATTTCATAATTTGAATATCTGTAGTACAACATAATTAACCCATTTCGTTAAGCTAACTCGGGGAAAATGTAACCTGATTAAGATGTAACCTTACACACACTGTAACTGATGCATCCAATGGTCAGTTTGCCCTCCAATTTAAAGTCCTTTTGTTTAAGCTCTGTTGCACCAAGCAGAGTAATGCTCTAGCATCTTTTCCATGGATCCCCTCTAATCTAACTTCACTGAAATGTTTTTATTGTGTATACAGCCTGAAAATTCCCATGAGTCTCCAGTATAATTTATAGCAACTGCTCATCTCATGTTGGCTGCAGTATTTAGACTACATGCTCCACAATGATTATGACTATGTAAACCTAGTTGTTTATGAGCAGTGCATATTAAGTAATACTATCAGGAAGCTTAGATTTTTGTTATACTACCATTCCAATATTTTATAATTATTTAAATATTGCGCAAAAAATGCTATGTATACATCAACAATCACAGGACGATGTTAAGTTGAGGAAAACAACATTATAGTTCACCTAATTTAACTATTACCATAATTTAGTTTAATTCAGATTTGTTTACACTAGAAAAGTCTTCTACGATATCATCAACATCATTCTTTTTTATCTGTTTAACTCTTGTGTTATTGTATAAAAACGATTATGCATGAATGGGATACATGTATTGTAACTGGTTCTCTATCTGCCACTTCATTACTCAACTGCAACATGTGCAACCTACAAGAGGCAAAAAGCATCTTAAATCAATTTGTCTTTGAATGCTTCACAAAAAGTACACAAGAAAAACAAAAGATTCAAGTTCCAAGTTTCAGATACAGAACTGCAACGTCACAAAGCATGTGTTCCAAATCACACAAGAAACATGAAACATAGTATCACCACTGGGGAACGATGAAGCTAACTGAACTTTATATCATTCGAGTTGTGCAATGATCAAAACTTAAGAGGGAAATCGCCTTTACATGCAAAGTTAATGCTGAAGCCCTCTGTTGGGCTTAAATTTAAGTTCAGTATGCTTCCAAAAGTCATGGCAGCCAGCTGAGAGGGACAAGTGGGGTGAAACTTTCTCAGCTGCTGGAGACAGTTTGCCAGAAGGGAGCCATTAGCTAGCTAGCGCTAAGCAGCGCTGTAATGCATTTGGCAGAGTCAGAGGAGTGATGCCGTTTACTGCTGACGCACTGAGAGACAAGTCTGGCTGCTTCTGCTGATCTGCCCACATGTGCTTTTCTCTTTTGTATGCATGAGAAAGACTTCGCCATGGGAAACATAAGATACGAAAAACTGTTGAAGAGGAATTGTATTAAATGTCTATAAATTCCAGTTAAGACGTTTAGAAATCTATTTTGAGCACAAAGGATTTGTTTTAAAAAACACACAAGAAATAATGGAAAAGCAGAATTTATATAAGGTTTAAAAGCCTTTATTCATTAAACCTAGCACTAAATGATTAATTAAATGACTAATATGTTTTAAATGGAATTGCTTCCCATTAAAGAACCAGAAAAAACTCTTTGGTTGAAGAAACCCTTTATCCCTGATCCCTGACACTTTTACCCCTGTACCCCAGACCTCTGCATTACCTCTGCTGTCAGCCCTTCCTGATCCCTCTTGACCTTTTGGCGCCACCCTTTAAGAATCTGTGCAAAGGGCAGATTTCCAAGCAGTATTTCTACAGCTTGTTTTGAAAGGACAAAAAAAAAAAAAAAAAAAAGTGACATTAATTGTCTGTTTGTCACAGCCCTTTTTGTCTTTGTGGGTCTCATGTGTTCCTATCAATTGTTACACAGCTTCTTGTGCTATGAATTTAAGACAGGAGTTTGTAGAAACAGATATTTGATGTAGATGAATTCATTTTTGAAGTTACATTATATGAATATATTTCTGTTTGCTGGAAGATGTACCCCGTCTTTCTAAGGATGATTATTAGAACTCCACTTGAAAAAGCTTGAGCTCTTGCCTTGTAACTTGTTTCTGCAGGACAACCTCACAATATAGTTTTTAAAAGCCAAAAATAAAATAAGACAGGAAAAAGGCTAGATCGAACATCAAATAAGTGTCGCTTTATTGTGTCTAGAAAAAGTGTGGAGGCATGAGGCGCTCCAGGGAGCTCCTCCACAATCCCATATAAGCCCTTTAGAAATCTTTGGTCTGAAATTACTTCTGTTTGCTATCTCTGTGTGTGTGTTGTGTGTGCATGGTGATGTTTCACGGGAACACATGCAGCCTAGAAAAGAAACAGCTATGAGTTATATTGAAATATTTGAAAACTTAAAGATCTGACCGCTAGCTAACAAACTGTTAGTTCTAGCAGCAGTTTATATTTTTTACAGTTTTTCTCATAACAGAATTATAATAAGCACAATAGTTACTGTGTATGTTAAAACAGGATCAAATTACACGATCAATAGTAAACATATCAATCGCTAAATATACATTCATTCCTCTAAACCAAGTATTTGTTAATAAAACAGTCAGCCATTAAAATTAAATGTTTTGCCACTATTGAGTATGAACAGGGTGCTCAAAGAGTTCAGTCATGTTTTTATTTTGAAAATCTGACTTATAAGCGTTTTTGAACACAAAAGACGGATCTTTATGATATGAAAATGGCGAAGACAGTGTCACCCCATACGCAGGTTCCAGGGGGAGCTCTCTGCAGTTACATGCAGTCAACCTGAACAAAAGTCAAGTCTGTTAAAAATATAATTTATTTAAAAAGTTGAAGGCTAAAATGTAGAAGGGGCTGAATAAAAGAGGGTCTCTGAAAATCTTCAAAAAGCTGGTGACTCCAACGACTCTCCTCAGTCCTGGAGCTCTGGCGTCCTAGTGGCAAGGAGGGACAGGTGGTCAGTATGTGCACCAGCAAAATCCAGGTGATTGAAATAAAAAAAAAAAAAAAGGAGCCAGCTAGAAGGGAGAGGTAAGAAATCAGGAAACTTAACTCAGTCCTGAGGACTAAAGGAGGGGGGTCATTTCCCTC
>JBAMHX010000007.1:22295325-22322605 GCA_037177515.1 Pseudomugil tenellus | reverse complement strand
AAATGCAATGGATCCTGTGGTGTGTTTGGAGCATGAAATAAGAAAAGCACAAATTAACAAGGAGACAGTGGTAGCGGCCTTTTTTGATATTGAAAAGGCTTATGATATGATGTGGGTTGAAGGATTGTTGATTGGACTATGTAAACTAGGAGTTTACATAGTAGTTGAAAACGGGACTCCTCAGGGGAGTATTTTGAGCCCATTATTATTTGCTATAATGATTAATGATGTTTTTCAGGATCTAGGGGGGACATGGGATTTTCACTTTTTGCTGATGATGGTGCTATTTGGAAGAGAGGAAGGAATGTGTCATTTATTGTAAAGAAACTACAAGACGCAATCAAAGTAGAAGAGTGGTCCTACAGGTGGGGCTTTAAATTTTCTGTAGAAAAGACCAAAATAATTTTCTTTACAAGGAAAAAGATTGGGAAAGACATACATTTACATTTGTATGGTCAGGACTTGGAGAGAGTTAAAGTAATTAAGTATTTGGGTATTTGGTTTGATGAAAGACTTACTTGGGCTTTTCATATTCAGACGATTGTGGATAAATGTAAAAGGGTTTTGAATGTATTAGGATGTTTAATAGGAAGAGACTGGGGTGCAGACAGGAAGGCTTTGATGGCCATATACACAGGTCTAATTAGATCAACATTGGACTATGGCTGTGTGGTATATGGGTCTGCAGCTTCTACATCGTTGAAAAGACTGGATCTTATTCAGTTTCAGGCTTTGAGGTTCTGTACTGGTGCCATTAGAACTGCTGCGCTGCAGGTTGAGTTGGGCCAAATGCCACTAGAACTTAGGAGAACTCAGCTTGCATTGAATTACTGGGCCAATCTTAAAGGGCATAAGTTGAATCATCCTACACTGGAAACCCTGAAACCATGTTGGTGAAACCATGTGCGAAGAGAAACAAAAAGCTTTGGGTGGGTAATAAATCAAAAAGCAGAAGAATTCCAGATCAGTAATTTTGATATCAGCCCTACGATCACGTTGCCAGCAGTTCCCCCGTGGATACTTCCTGAAGCTACCATTGACCTGCTGTCTAAAAAACAAAAAGATAAAGGCTTTATATTAAATAAACATACTGCTCAGCAGCATATTATGGCAGTTATTATGGTTACATACAAATATATACTGATGCATCAAAAAGTTCTGATGGACTTTGTGGGGTTTCAGTCGTTGTTCCAGAGTTTAAAGTTGCAAATTGGAAGACGAATAAGTGACAAGCTCTCAGTATACATGAGAAAAATGTTGTCAATATTATTAGCCGTCCAGTGGGTTGAAGATGTCAGACCAATGAGAGCAGTGCTATGTTCTGACTCGAGCTCGGTCATTACTAGTCTCTATTACGGCCACTCTGACACTAGAGAAGACATCTTAATGGAAATAAGAATATCTTTATACAGAACACAGATGATGGGGCTTATAGTTGTATTTCTTTGGGTGCAGGCACATATTGATATTAAAGGGAATGAAGAGGCAGACAACTTGTCTAAGACAGCAGTAAGAAATGAAATTATAGATATAACGTTAAAAATAAGCAAATCTGAAACAAAAAGCATAGTTAAACAGACATTGAGAGACAGATGGCAGGAGGTTTGGGATCACAAAGAGACAGGTAGGTGGTTTTATAAGATACAGAGGAGAGTTGGGGCAGTAACAGGCACAAGAGGAAACAGAAGACAAAATGTTATAATATCTAGACTCCCTTTCGGACATACTACGCTGAACAATGGACTGTATAGAATGGACAAATATATCACAGGCAACTGTGACAATTGTGGACTGACAGAAACCATTACCCATGTACCTTTGATATGTCCAGAATATAGGGTGGAAAGAAACAATTTCATACAAAGACTCAGGAAACTCAAGATGGACCTGGATATAGTTAATATTTTACGGGAACACCCAAAGCATGACTGTTATAGAGCCTTATTTTTGTACCTGATTGATAGTAATCTTTACAGTCGAATTTGATTTATTATTTTTTTTACTATTATTTTATTATTGTTATTTCTCATCTTCTTCATTTATTATAGTTACTATCAGTATTTTTATTATTAGTAGTTATATTAAATGGTAGCATGCATCCTGGTCCACACTCCATACCAGTTGGTGGCGGTAATGCACCATCAAGTTGTTTGCCAACCGCCATATAAACTGAACAAGACAAGGCAAGACTTATTGGATAATTTAAAACAGCCAACATATCATCTGTTTTTGTAAAACAGTTGTTGACAACGAACACACACCTCATTACTCACAGTGGCAAACTTACTTACCTGTCTGTTGTTTTCATTTATTTTTTTGTTGTTTGTTTTTACAAACCTGTAGTGTTCAGATGGATATTTAATTCTTGAGGATTTACTTATCAACAAAGAATAAAACCAAGTATGCCTTTACCTGTCACACAGCTAAAAGCCAGCATGGGGAGGAGATGGTGGAACCTTCATGGAGGAACATGGAGCATGAACTTCTTAATGGCATAAACCTCGGCAGCTTGAAGACCTGGCTGATATTGAGAAGTCTTACCACAGAACTGTCACACAGAGATCTAGTTCTGGGACTGGCACAGCTTCTTACAAGCTGCTGTCTGTTTAACAAGAACCAGAGTTGGTGGTGATAACTACATGAAAGCAAACAGTTTGGAAATACAGCTGATGATTAGGTTATCAGGCTTCATAGGAGAAAGGAGCATGCAGGTATTTTCCACTGAAAGGTAAATTGGTTGTGAAGCAACATGGTAAAGCAGAAACGGATTTTACTCTAAGGGCCGAATTCACTAAGATCTCATTTTGCGTGTACTAATTAGCGTGTGGCATCTAGAATTTACCGTGTGAGGCGGGGCCGTGATTAGTACGTGATCTACTAAAATTGTTCACACAAATGACAAGGAGTTCAAAGTGTTGGAGACACGCCTATTTAAATGAGGATTTAGCGTGTGTCATGGTTTTCATGATAACAACTGTATAAAACCGCAAACAAAAATACAAGTTTGATCAGATGGAATTAGAGGTGTTGGTGAACACCAACAAACATTCCAAAGAGCTACAGCAAAGAAATTTGACAGCAGCTCAAAGGAACACACTACACATTCAACGAATGTGTGTTTTTGGTTTCTTTATATATGCTCAGAGTTTGCGGGAGGCACAAGCTGCACACGAGTGCAGTCAATTGCTCCTATAACACCGGGGAATCCAGCCACCTCAAAAAAACCTTGTTCAAATAATCTCGAGAGCTTAAAAACCTAATAAATGTCGCCATCCGCCGCGATATTGCATTTAGGAATTCAGTCAACACATGTGAAAGATGTGACTAAGACGTGATCGCTGCTGTGTTGGCTACTGTAAGCTGGAATGACCCAGATGCCAAAAACTCTAAACTTTCCAGGAGTTTAATTATTGCAGGTATGCATGACTCCTTCTTGTGTCTGGCTCCAAATCTGCGCTATGTTCCTCCAACAGCTCCAAAACAGCAAGACTCGATAGGCGATATGTTTTAATAATTAGTTTTCTCTCTCATTCCAAACATGTTAACACGAGGAGGAAATATGCGTTCTCTCCGTTGTCTTTGATTATTTCTATGTCTTCGTATTGCAACAATCACAGCAGTCATGTATGCGCAATTACCAATTTACATATATCATTGAGGAAAATGTACTAACTCGAGGAGGACGTGCAATTTTGCACCTTTGGAAGATGCAAACCCTTTTACTCACTGTTAGTAGATCAGTTTGTATTTTTTTTAGCGTGTGCAGTGGGTTTGCACACGTTTTAGTACACGCAAACCTTTAGTAAATCTGCCCCTAAGTGTTTATTCTTGTGTTTGATTGACTTTATTTATCTTAATCCATAAAAGATCCAGGTGGAGAGAGGCGGTGTTGCGTTGTAGCTGTTGTGGTGACTATCCAGCAGCTGGAAAGATTAACATACAAAAATAATATACAATGGAAAAAAATTGTTTGTGCAGTTGATCTTTCAAGCTTCTATTATTGGTTTATTTATTTTATCGTTGCAACAGTCTGATATTTGGGCAAATCCAGTATTTAACTTCTGCTGGTGTCACAGTGCAAGAGTGAGAGTCAATATTTTCAGTGTACTTGCACAGAGTCACTGATTGTTGCTGCACCAGAGCAGAATCTGTGCAATGAATGTAACTCCATAGAGAGAGTGAAGCTTAACAGGATTCATTGAAAGGAAGGTTTAGAAACCTGTGAGGAATGAGATGGAGTCCAGGATGACAGGGATAAGGAAGTGAACGGCGGACTGAGGAAAAGCAGAGAAGCAGGAGCCAGGGATCAGTGCAATCATCAACAAGCAAGTTGCCGAAGGAATTGTAATAGTCATACTCAATGTCCAATGCCGGGTGACTGAAGGAATGTGGGCTATATAGTATGGGGGAATTAGGAGCATGTGCAGGTGATCAGGCATGATGGTGGCTGGTGAAGGTGATTGGGTCTGGAGCTGGAGTGTGGCTGGAGCAGGGCATGACAATCTGAGCACATAATCATGAAGACCGGTGTCTACTTGCCCTGACAGGACCTCATGTACACACTATGCAAAGAAGCCTTTAGGACAGCCTAACCCTTGATAGCAGTCTGTAAGACACAATTAGGTAAGTTACTGCTTACAAGAAGCATCACAACCAGGTAACTAGTTGTGATGGTTAGCTGGTAACTGGTTAACTGTACACAGGAATATCCATCCTAAGTTTGGTTAAGATTGGAGACAACATGAGAAGTGCTGGAGAATTACAGAGTCAAGGTTTTATTGGACTTCTACGTTCAGAGCAAAGGTGATGAATAAAAAACTGTTCATCACAGTGATTGACAAACTAAGACAGAAGACAGTAGTGATAGATCTGATTAATTTGAATGACAACTATGTAAAAAAGAAGAAACAAAAACCAAAGGGCTGAAGGTGAAGGTTGGTGCCAGTTGGAAAAAGCTATGACCACCAAACTGATGCCATTCCTCTAATGTTTAATGCATTTTTATTATGAAATTTATACTTTTAACATTAATAATAACGTGTTAGCTGTCTATTCTCAACATGTGTTGTTACTGCAGCATTAAATCATTCTACTCTAACTTTTAAATGTCCTTGTATGGTTTTCCCCTCTACTGACTTCTACTTCATTATAATTTACTGTTTTCATTGAATCAAAATATGATTGTTGCTCGTATTCAGAATATAAAACTGTTGAGTTGTTGTTCAGCTATTCTCTGTATTGACCTGATTGCTGGTAGTGGGCATGGTAACACAGGTGATAAATAAATGACTTAGGGCTAGTCCCATCGGGAGGTTTGTTGCCAGTCAAAAAAAGTTGACTATCTGTAACTGAGTTCTTTTCCTCCGGTTATGAATTTCTGTCGACATTTCTATCCTTAATTATGGCAGCATCAACAAAAACTATAGGCTGAAACTGGCATTATTTCCTTTTAGGGATACATTTACCGCTAACATAGCACATACACTGGTTGTTTTCTAAAGCATGAAGCTTACCGTCCTCTGCCAGGATCACAGATATGTCTAGAAAAGCAATGAATGACTTGTAATGAAGTACTGAGTAGGAGCTGTGAACAAAAATGAGTTTATTTGAGGATGAGGATGGAGAGGTGAGACTAAGGAGCAGAGGATCAGTCCCGATTAACAAGCCGCTTGTGAGAGTCCATGTTATAGAGACAGGGTCAGGATGGAGGCAAGAGGTCAAGTATTTATCCAGGACTATAGGTGAGGCTCGAGGATCCTAAAGTCTAGGGTCAGTGACCAGAAAATCTGTGAGGCTGGGGTTGTCCGTTGTATGCAACAAGAGTAATTCTGACACGTGAAGCAGGAAGTCAGCAACTGGAGAAAATCTGTAGAACGCTGGACAACAACCAGACATGATTCCCCTGATAAAAAGGGGAAGTGTGTAGAGAGAGGTTAAGTAGGCAGTGAATCATGACAAAATGGGGAGAAAACAAAGTGGACTGAATGAGACTGATGAGCACAGGGAACGTGGCAGAGGCAGTTAGGAAGTTCCAGATGAGCTGAGTAATCACTGATCACTGAGTACCGGCAAGTCAAGGAAGACAAGCATGACACTCGGAACAGCTCAGGTCCTTTACCCACTATGGCCTCCAGCACAGGATGGCAAGCATTTTCTGCATTTCCACTGACATAAACTGGGAAAGATGTCAAAGTGTCCAATCCAAGCTGTCAAACATTTTTGGAACACTATCCATAGTGGTTTTAATCCCCCAACCCTAAAGGTCGTAGCTTGACTCTCTACAATCCATTGATTGGTTTAATTGCTTGGTTGTGGAAATCCAGGTTAACTGGAAAAGACTTTCTGTTTATTAGTATTACACATAACCCTAATTCAGGCTTTTCAAAATATCATTGTAAAGTTTTTAAGCAGTCATATGAATCTCAGTACATGTCAAGATACATAGAAATTTATTTTAAAAGGAATGAAGTTCTAGCTTTTCTTCAGCTGAATGAAAGATCCTGTTTGATTAAAAACAGATCTGCTCTATGAAAGCGATGCCAAATGATCAAGCCATAATTTGAAAGATCCAATTTTTACTTAATGAAACACAAACAGTGACAATGACAGGTCTTGAAACAACAAACAGGGGGGGAAAAAAGCTTAATAAAAACTCTTGTACAAATGTACAAATTCAAACAATAGTTTTATTTGGCACAATTAAAAAAGTGCTTCATTATAACACTGTCCATGACTGGTTTTGTAATAAAACAAATGCATGGCTCAATTAGCATTTCCATTAATTATACTTTCAAATAACAACAAACCTATAAACTGTAGAAAATGCAGCTTAGTTTGTGTTTTTTTACTTGTGATTTTATAAACAAGATATCTTCCACATCAAGATAAAGAAAAACTGCAGAGAATGTCATTTTTGTGCAAGTTTTGTTCTAGATGATAGTTTGTATTTATTGTACTAATCACTGAACCTAAAAGACAAGAATCCACATTATTTAAATTATGCAAAAGCAGCTGATGTGAAGTGATTACATGAACATATTTTATAACAATTTTTAAAATTTATTTGTTCTTTTGCTTTTGCAGTGTTGACATATGAGATTTTAGGGGTTTGAGATGTATACCAGAGAACATACGTACAGTCCTATAAACTTCAAAAGCTTTTAAATAAATATGATGTTTTTCCAAGTAAAAAACAATAATTTATCCCAACAAATTACATTTTTTTGTTGTTGTTATTGCAGAAATCCCCCTCCCCCCCAACTCTTAATTTCACATTGTTTGGTCAGATGTACAAGTCACTGTCAAAACAGTTTAAAACACAAGAAATACATATTTTATCTCATAAAAACAGAAAGAAAAATAAAGAATCTTTGGTAGATAACAAAAACAGAAAAAAACACTGTCTAGATATAAAAATGCGTTGAAGTACAAAGTAAAAATACTTAAACGGCTACAGCAAAGACCCAACAAGGCAGAAAAAAATCCAGCTTTGACCCAATAAGGTCCTGTACATCAAACAGGACCATTTTCAACATCACAAACAGACCATAGATGACTAGAAACCGTCAGAATGCATCAGTGGTCGGACAGCACCCTGACACCTTGATGCAACACAAAGAGAACCACTGAGGTATTTCATCTTTATTACGTCAAGAACTTAGGGATATAAAAGTGTGCAAGATTTAAACTTGTGTCTCCTCCTGGTTAATAGGAAACACTGGACTTGTTTCATCCCAAAATGCTGTTCCCTTCCATTGAGTGCCCTTATTCACATTCCTATAATCAGGTAGTAAATTCCCCACATCCAATTCACTAATGTTTTCCTCATATTTTTACTCCCTTTCAGATCTTTAACACAATGCATGATGAATACAGATTTATCCACAGTATTACAGTGTGCAAAGAATGGAATAGAACAAGGGTATAGTGGAGGCAAAACGTACTAAATCTTTGGATTGGAGCACATCCAACTTGTCTGCTTGGTGGTTATCAGTCAACTGGGTAAAAGAAAGTCGCACATTAACAATATTGGTGATAAAAACCATTATTGACATTTATCAAAAGATTACAAACAAAAGTAAATGTTTTTTCCAAAAATAAACTCACAGCAGCAATGTTACGTGATCTCCCGCTGGTGTTTACATGTTCACCTGGCCAGAAAACAATTATTTCTCAATCAATCATTTATCAGGCTGGGATTCTTCACTTTGTAAACGTTGAGAAAATACTGCAGTCATGTCATATTAGAATAACTACTAACAATCTATCTGTTGCCATTTAACACATTGTTTCACCTTCAATGTGAAATTCAATCATGCAAACTGACGAATTCACAAAGCAAATCTGTCACAGCAAAGCAGAGATTGTAAATATTCTATTTTGTCTTTTTCTTAATGGCGTTGGGTGAACTACTTCTCAGTAGTGCATGTCTTTCCTGCAGTAGACAGCAAGCAAGAGAGTCATCCATGGACAGTGGAGTGCAGCTAAAAGGTACACAGAACTGAGCCACAGAAAAGTGCATTTTCACTGTCTAAAACAGCTCAAACCTCAAAGAGACTATTAATTGTCTGAGAAAACACCATATTTTCTCATTATTTCACTATCACATTTCTATTTGACAGGTGTTTACTCTATAGTCCCATCCCCAAGAGCTGTTAGCTTAGCTGAGTCTATAAACTGAGAGCATTCTGACTGCTCTCTGTTAAGATATGAATTATTCATCAGTGGGTCACAGAAGCTCATTAAAAATATGAATGATTACAGAAAAAAAAGAAAAAGGAAGAAAAAGACACTGGCTGTAGTGGAGGAATAGCGATGGATATTACAAATAATTTACCAGAGGATAGTGTGAGTGTTATTGTTGGCACCAGAAGCAAAGCAGTTAACTCATCTGTTATCCTTGTTATCCTCATCTATATGTGGCATTTGCTGTTTTAACATTCAAAATAGAAAATAAGTGTCTCATAAGCTAGAAGTATGAAGATCCTCCTGCACTTTCTGCAGCACAGTTCTGCAAGTAGCACTCCCAAACCTGCTGCTTAGCTTGTGCCTCTCTGAGTAAAATACCTTCCCTGCAACCGTCCAAAGCAGGTTCAGTTAATGGGTGGGTCCTTACATCTTGTCCACAAGACATGAGTGCAACAAAACACAGAGAGCAGCTGTTCATTTTAAACCTCGCCATACTTTGTAAATTGATTCTGTTGCTGTTTCAAAAATAGATAAAAACACTAAAAAGTTACAGCAATACATTACACCCAACATTACAGTTCTGAACATGTTGCATCATGAAGAGTACATCTATACTAGTAGAACTTTGATTTGTAGTCTACAGTTAAAGTGGCCAGCCTCATTTAGCTATAACATTATTCAGACTTTAAATTATTTATGGGCTTCAATATCACTAAATTAAACTGTTTTCTACAATGACTGTTGCTAACCCATTCATCATGTGCATTGAAGCCATGCTGTCTTTGAACTTCCCTTTAGTGGGACAAATGTTGAATTTTCTCTTAATTTATCATCTACAAACATTTATTGAAGACACAATGATGCTCTGGAGGTAAAAGTATTATTAGCCAAGTTAAATCCCAATGATAAAAGATAAAAATGGTTGCTGTCTGTGGTATCCCAGTGAATATGACTAGGGTAAGAGGTAGCAAATCCTACAAATCCTAGGACCAGCTTTACAATTCTGAATTACACAAGTTGGCTAGTTAGCCTACATGAAACATCTTTCCACTTAATATATTCTTTTAAAGTAATCTGGGTAATTTACCTAGCCAGCATGCTAAATCACCAAGATGGTTAATTCCACAGTCATGCCCACTGCCCTTTTTAAACCCTTTGAGGTCGAAGTCAACCAATTTTGCCTCCAGAGCTATTCTGCATCTGAAAAACATTTGTAAACAAATTGTAAAAAAAACCTAAGAGAGTTCGGTGCCTGTTGTTTGCAGGTCATACGTCAAGCACCATGTCATAATGTGTTTCCTTCTTCCTCCTCCCACATTTGTTTATGAGCACGGTATAAAGTGTCAAAAGTATGACCCAGTAACTGGCATAAACGACTGCCCCAATGATCAGAACAATCTTTTCTGTTTCAGGAAAGGGTTTTTTATGTTGTTGGATTGCAGTGTATATAATCCCAATAAAGAGAATGGTGAACCAGACTGATATTGGGATCAATCCAATGAAGTTTACCACTATTGTTTTCCTCCCAGAGGTCCCCCAGCCTGACTTGTTGATTGTTGCTATTGCAAACATTTTTGCTGGCAAAAGGCTTGACATATACAGTACTGAATAAAACGACATAAACACCATGACAATGTTGCCTCTGAGGCAGCTGGCGAACGATGACTTTATCAGTGCTACTGCCTGAACGATGAGTAAAAACAACAAAATATTCCAGAGCCGCCCTTGGTAGAAGAGCTGAATCGCAGTTGCGATGAGAAAAAATGGAAAGAAGCCAGTGATCACAGCTTCATAAGTCATCCATAGATGATGCTTGTGGAACCACATGGAGTTGTAAAGCCACTCTCGGAAATAAGATTTACTCCATCTAGTCTGCTGATTGAGCCACCGCAGATATGTAATCGGTGTCTCAGTAAGGCATTTTGACCGTGCAGTGTATTTGGTAGCATACCCTAGACTGAGGACCCTGTTTGTAAGATGGCGGTCATCCCCAAAACTGCAATGGGATCCCATGAAGGTCTGATTGTACCAGTCCTCAAGAAACTCATGCAGCAAAGAGTTTCGGTACATTCCCAATGGCCCGCTGATGCACTGAACACAACCAAAGTAGGACTGACAAGCCCGCTCAATGTTGAAGGCCATCCAATACCGGACACTGCTCAGGAAGGAGATCCATGACTCATATTTATTCAAGATCTATGGAAAGATAAAATAAAAAAGATTAGATGGGAAACATCCTATAACATGCGTGTACGTAGAAGAACACTCAAGTTTTCTAAAAATGTGGATAATCTTAGTTTTGAAATTCTACCTGCACATCTCCTCCAACGCCTCCCACCATAGGGTCTTCCTCTAGAACCTTTACCATCTCCACTGATGATGCTGGGTCCAGCATGGTGTCAGAGTCACACACCTAAGAAAAACCCACAATGAGTCAACTGTGCTTCAAAGTCACATGTGATGATATGCCAGCATGCACACAGCAACTAAACAGACATAAAGATGCTAGATTTACATGAAACACTGAAGAAATTTGACTTTACATTCAGTACAACACACGAGTTCAAAATAAACAATCATCTTATGGCAGGGATTTCATCTCCCTGCAAAGATCAGAGTAACTGCTTTCAGTCTCGGTTGCCACCTACAAACTTACTCTCCCCATTTTCTTTTAGAAAAGGTAGTTTCCCTGACCAATAAAATCAGATGATGAAAGGAGATCTGGAGCCAAATCGCCATTACCAAAGGAATCTGCTACAGGCAGAGTCTGAAGATAGTGAAAAGACATGCCCCTCCTTTTCCTAAATGTTAGCGGTTACTAGCACAGCTGCTGGCAATGCTGCAGTGTGGTCCCTTAAAATCACTGTTAAACAAGTGGTTTCTGGCATGTTGAAGCCAGTTGCAAGTGGCCACTGCAGACACTAAAATCATTACGTTAACAAGGTTTCAGTTATGCCGGGCCTATTGATCATGAACTCTTTTGGACATAAAATAATAAATTAACCATTATGATATTAATTACATTAGTTTTCTTAAATAAGTCACGAAGACTGAGCTAACTGGTTTATTTAAACAGGTTTTAAAATGTGCAGTGCAACAGAATCCTTACTTTGCTGTGTTATGTAGCCACTATGAAGCACTTAACAAATAAAAATTAAAAAATGGCTTTGCTGAATTCATCAGCAATTTTTTCTGAGATAGATATTGTAACACAATATATGTCCACAACAGTCTATATTTATTTCAATAATCACTGCCTGATGGATATAGATGGGTCTGATTGTTAAGTTTGTGTAGAAACATGAAGCACTTGGACAAGCATTGGCTGTTTCTAACGACTGTTTATTTTCAGGAGCCACATCAACACAATGTTGACTGTGTTTCCAGGTAGGCACTTTTTAAAAAAAAAAAGTTTTTCAAATACAGGATGCATTTTAAATGTATCCAATTTATCCTACTCAAGGCTTGTGGGATAGAGGGGGTGGTGGTATCTTAGTTGTCACCTGGTGAGAGGCAGTGTACACTGCGATAGGTCACCAGACCAACCGAGTACAATGTCAGCTAATTTGTCATGAACACATACTTTTATCTTACCCAACTTTGGGCTTTAACTCCAAAAACCACTCATGTAGGTGATATAAGAATCAGCTCTGTGAAACAGATCTCTCATTACTCTTAGACATCAGCTACTGCTGCCCTTCTTCACGCTACACTTCACAACACGATGCAGCCAACCACCATCTTTCTTAAGGCAACACAAAGGGCTCTTTGTGGGCTCCATATTTGGCTTGGCACAGCCCCCGTTCCCGCTCTCCAGCCACCTCTCTTTCTGCTCCTCTTACCCCCACAGAACTACTGAATGAATTCATCTCTAGAAGGATTCATCCAGTGTCCCTTCTTTACTTCTGCATGTCCTCCATCAACTTGTCTTGCACGTGCGTGTTTATGCATTGAATAGCTTATCCATTGATTGAAAACTATTTTAAAAACTGCATATATTTCCTCATTAGTCACATTAACTGATTTTTATTTCCTCAGCCTTACCTGCACATAATCCACGCTCCTCCCCAGTGCCTTGAAGGCCGTGTACATGACTTCCCTCTTTCCTCCCCACTTCTGCATGATGCACACACACTTGTTGTTGAGAACAATTCTGGAGACTTGTTGCTGGCTCTCAGAATAACTCTCATCAGTCTCTCCGGGGCCTCTGCTATGATAATTATTCCTCCACACATATGTGGCTGCTTTGTCCCATCCCATGATTTCTTTGAAAATGTCCATCATGTACAAGTCATCGTTCGAGTTCCCGTCGATCACCATGATCACCTTGATTCCCGGGTATGTCAGCCTCTTTACAGACACCAGGCATTTTTTCAGGTAGTTTGGGTCCTCTTGATATGCTGCAATGCACAACGCCAAGGATTTATTCAGTTTGATGGGAGTCTCTAAGGAGCGCCGCATGTTTCTGTGTTCTAAGAGTGCAAAGAGGCTCTGGATGATAAGGTGGATGACCAAGATGGCGCCATACAAGCCAAAGGATAGGTGATTGTGGGCTGTAGTGAAGAACTGGTAGCCCATGATGTAGGCAGTTGATATGCCCACCAGAAGGGACACTCCAAACATGGTGGTCCCAAATATCCTCAGGTAAGTCAGGACCCTCTGATACTTCATCTATGGATAGTAGAAAATAATTTTGTTTAGTGACAATGGAAAATGTTATAATGAATGAGAAGATATAAAGGTGTTTTTAAATGTTCAGTTTCTGAAATTGTACATTTTCATGCTGCCTTACACACTTGAAACATATGATAGAGGTACAGTGTTATGATTTGAGTCTGCAAAATTTTGTTAGGATTGACTGCATGTACCAGATCTGACCTTCATACAAAAATAAATGCTATATTTTACCAAATATCAATGTGTTTTGGACCTCAGGCTTTAGATATTTTATCATTTATCCAACAAGCATTCTGTTCTATTTTAGACAAGCCCAAGTAAAGGAGAGTTTTCCCCTCCCCCCTTCTTTCCTTGCCACCTTTTTCTACCCCTCCCCAAAATCCCATTTGAATGTCAGACAGTTGTGAGTAGCCGATTGTTGCTACTCTAGGTGGCTGGGCGCAAATTCTCTTGACCCAATTAACCAATAAGCTGTTGCCCCTGCTAACCCTGTTAGGTTAAAAAAAATGCTTCCCCTTTGGAGGAAAGAAGAAATGACAATTATTCAGCTGTTAAATAAGTGAAATAACTGCTATTAATTGTGTTTATCAGTAGGCCTACATGTAAAGAAACTGAGAAGGATCTGAACCATGAAAGACTGTTCTCTTGACTTTAATGACAGACAGCACCATGAACATGGGTTTACTGTCTGTGCAGCAACCTTTCATGAGCCTCCCTGGACTCAGCTGCAGAAAATCTTCAACTCAGACTCATGAAGTTTGTTTCCAACCTTCATTAAGTTGCTACCGCCATCTGTTTGGCAGACCGTTGGAGACCCACTCAGCGTGGCTCAGCTCAGCGCAGAGAGGACCACCCTGTGATGTCATCTCTTTATATCTCCATGGGAAAGAGTAGACAAACGCTTTTAAATTCTCTTATTCTGCACGTTTGCTTGTGCTGTTTTCAGTTGCATTGATTCAATTTGGAGGGTATTCAGAGGCATTTGCAATGCAAACCACATTTTAATAGATCAGATTTGCAACATCATGTATGTTATGCATGTTGTCACAACAAACAGGGTCATCAAAGGGGTTTTTTTCACAAAGCCAAGTGGTTGTGATTTGGTATGACTTCTTCATACCACACCTACAATAGAGCTGGAGGGAGGGGAAGAGTCATAAACAGAGAGAAGAAGAAGAGGATCTGTAGAGACAACATAGAAGAAGGCCAGGGGAAAAAAGAGGCAAAGGGCAGATTGAAATCAGCATAGACGAAAAACAAAACAACAGACTAAGTGGTTAGCAGGAGGAGAGAAAGCAGCGTAGCCAAGAGACGAATATGCGCACGCACAGATCAACACACTCACACCCATTGGCTCAGACATAAAGGGTAGTTCATTTGATAGTTTGATAAGTAGACCACTAGTACAGCCGGCCTCCTCTGGCACATAGGCTCTTAACGTCAGCCACCCATTTACAAGACCCCTGACACACACACACACACAAACTCATACACACGCTCATATTAAAAGACTTATAACACCACTGTAATAAGTCTGAATGTGCAGTTTGGGCTGTGGGTTTAAGTATACAGGCTTACAGCAACATAGAGTAGAATGGACTTCATCACCCATCTTTATTGCATTAACCTGAAAGAAGTTCATGAGTCATTTAGGTTCCTCTTTTAACTCCATGAAGGTTCAGGAACCTCTTCAATTGTTGTTGGGTTATGGGGAGCCTGATACATTAGATTAAAGATCTCTTCAACTGATCAATCCAAAAATAATCAGAATAAAAGATTGATTGTCTCTCTGGAAGTCATTTTAGGAGCAGCTCAAAGCAGTGTCCTGTCAGCACCTCTATTTTAGTTGCAATACAAATGAACTTGTTGCTAATTAACGTTGGTAAAACAAAAGCACTAATTTGAAATCAAATGCACCCCCCCCCCCCCCCCATTGACCATATGACCAGCTATGGCGATAGTTTGATTTAAAAATCTGGTTTCAAAAATAGAAACATAAGCCAAGCTTCATTAGCAACATGAATGAGATATTTTTGATAAGGAAACTCATAATTTACAGTTTAAGAGCTTAAAGATTTAGAATAGTTGTGTGTGAGTTTGATTAAGAGCAACCTTCTTTTTAACATTTCTGTGTGGGTTTGGAGACCTTATGAAGACAAGCAAACCGAAAAGCATTGTGAAAACAGAGGGAAAGATAGATGGCAGTCAGTAGAAGACTTTAGATAAACTTCACTGCTCTGCAGATCAGAGGGAAGCTCTATAAGATTAATAATTACACATAACACACACACCCCTTGAATAAAGAGTTTGTTACTCTCCTCAAGGTGGCGCTAAAGAGCGTTCCAAGAAAAATAAAAATGCACAAATGTTCTTTCATCCCCAACACAGTTACTGTAGGCGACACAATAAAATATTCCTAATTATTAGAAGACAGCGTTGGGTTATGTCTCCATAATGTATCATTTTGTTCTCTGCTGAACTGAACAGATGTTAAGTTGTGTTTTTCTCAGTGGCATCTGCCTTTTTGGGTGTGTGATGATGCAACACAAAGGTTAAACTAACATTTAGCTCAGACTACAGAGAGATTAACTGCAGGCTATCAGTCCCACTCTTCATGAGACAGAATGTCCATTGGGAGCAGATTGGGTGACAGTGGAGGTGTCATCAGCATATAGTTGGTGATGTCACTTTGGAGTGATTGGTTCATGCATCTTTGCGTGTCACTGGACGGCACGTGTCTGTGTAAATTAACAGTTTCATTAACACGTGCTGATGATATCACCCTAACTTTCTGTTTGTTTTCATCTGATAGCACACGTAAGATATAGATCCCAATCACCATCTCCTTCTTTGTTCAGTGTGTGTGAACGTGTCCAACCCTATGATGGCCTTGGGTTGGATGTTTCGGCAGTCTCACTCTGACGTTATTTATGGTCTCTTGAGTGAAACATCCTATTATTCCTTCTCAGAAATAACATTACAAAAAGATAATTGTTTGCATAGATCACCGAAAGATCGACAGATAAAAAAAAGAATGAAATAATGAAAGAAAGTTGGAAAGATATAAACAGGTCAGTGAACGCTCAAACATTAACAGAAATATTAAACTGTACTCTGAATCAACCTGCCAACATACTAATGTTTGTCAATTAATGAGCCGCAAACACAAGAAACAAATTAGCTGGTAGGATTTAGCATTGTTTTACAGTATTCATGGACAACAAAAAAAACTTTCGACCCTTTTTGTTTTAGGTTTCTTGTTCTTCTGGCCCAAAGAAATGTCAAGGCCCCCCTGAAAATCATGAAAAGTCATGCAGTCAGAACACGTATGTTACATAAGTCATCTCTTACAATCTTGTTTTTTTTATTTCTGGATTATTAACAACTTTTACAATTCCACTCGGAAGTAGGTGCTTATATGGTTACTTTATGTCTGTTTAAAGCGGAATTAACTTTTATTCAGAATTAAAGAGGAATTAAAAGTCACATGTAAACGGGATGTTTTACAACTATGCATGTTGCAGTTTTAGGATACAGACTGAATGTAGTTCTATAGATACAATATTTTATTTACTCTATTCCCCATTTGCCATAATTGCACTAATGTACTACATGTCCTCCACCAGTTTTTCTTCTACGTTCAAAACTGCAGCTAGTTTGGAGAATGTTGCCATTTCACAGTTCACAGAATAATATTTTGACCGGCTCTGTTTAAGAGGAACATCAGGGGTTGATCGAGGTTGGAATTGTCAGTTCATCCTGTGCTGAACATGAACTTGATTTCTGCATTTCGCCACATTGTTGTCATCTAATAACACTTTCACGGCAATGAAAAAATGTTACATAAACAAAAGTGGTAACAGTAAGTTACTGGGGGATTCCTCTTGGGGGAACACTGGAGAACTCAGACTGGATGGTGATGTCAAATGTGACAGTCAAAGAGGTTAAAAATTTGTTTATTTTAAGATCATGGCATAAACAATAGAACCAGTATCATAGATGTTATATAAATCCCCAAGACCATGTACACCATGTTAGGACTTGGAAACTTTCCATCATTTCTACCACTGTAAACCCTGTGACCTTGCATCTCATCTACTTGTTCCCTACATTGCTCCTACTGGTTACACATATTTTTAGCTTCAGAATATGTACAGTTCATTTTTGAGTACAAACAATTCATAAACACATACAAAACAAGCAAAAATTAAGTTGTGCAAATCATACTGTCAGCCTAAGGCCTGCAGTTCATCCATCCATCCATTTTCTACCGCTTATTCCCGAACGGGGTTGCGGGGGTGCTGGAGCCAATCCCAGCAGCCAACGGGCAAGAGGCGGGGTACACCCTGGACAGGTCGCCAGTCTATCACAGGGCCATACATATAGACAAACAACCACGCACGCTCACACTCACACCTAAGGTCAATATAGAGTGTCCAACCGGCCTATCCCCAAGGTGCATGTCTTTGGAATGTGGGAGGAAGCCGGAGTACCCGGTGAGAATTCACACTAACACGGGGAGAACATGCAAACTCCACACAGATAGGCCACCGCCCGAGCCGGGGATCGAACTAACAACCTGCTTGCTGTGAGGCTACAGCGCTAACCACCTCACCACTGTGCAGCCCGCCTGCAGTTCAATAAATGGTAAATGGCTTTAACTTATATAGCGCAAAAGTGCTTTACACATCCTGCTATCCATCCATTCATTCAGACATTCACACATTGATAACGGCAAAGCTGTCATACACACAGGCAATAGCCTGGCAACCAGGAGCAACTGAATCCTATAATCTCTGAAATAAAAATGGCCGTCCTCATTAAAAAAAGCTGTCTCTCTTTTAATACACTCTAGTGAGGAATATTAGCTTTTGAGATACTGCTTCAGTTCTTCCATTCATGAAAATCCACATCTTCTCCCAGTGCATCAATCACTAATCAAGTCAACAAAATTCATGTGTGTAAATGTTTCCCACCAACATCTTCTTAGATTAAGCATACTAGCATATAAGCATATTAGCTTAACATATGGAAAGTATGGAAAGTGATTTAGTGTAGTGAAAATAATTATCTGTTACACCTTTTGTACCACATGTTACATAGCCGTGAATCATTCTCAGATATACAGTATACAAAATATGTATCTTATTTGGGCTAACACCAATGCTACTAAAACTTGTAGCGCTGGTCACTGACTGAGTATGATATGTGCATTATCTATATATTGGCTGTTGGATACATGTCCACAGCAAGACGTGCATGCTTGTATGTGTATGTGGACTAAGAAGAGATGGTTTGATTGAAGTCACATGAGAGCAGTGGAAACTCTTTCAGCAGGGTTCCAGTTCAAGGTTTGTGATGGATCGTAAAATATAACAAGACTCGCCAGACTCTACATGCATGTTTTTATACAAGTGCATATGAGATGTGTGTGATTACTGTATGTTGTACAGAGTATAAATCTGAAGCAGAGCCAGAAAAGACAGCATTCTGGTCTCTGTGAAGCTGAGATAACATAAAGCTTGTATCTTTATGTTTGCGTGACTCAGCAGTCACCACTCAGCGCTGTAAGAGTCACAAATCAACAGCTCTAGCCACATTACTGCTCTTCACAAATCAAACCTCTGGGTTGTGAGTTTAGCAGGAACATTTTGGTTCTGACTGCTGTATATACCTGAGAAGGACACGTAATTAAATATTTAAAAGGTTGTTTTTTGTTTATAGTTATAGATAATCTATAGCAGTTATAGATGAAATAAGAATTTTAATATTTAAGAAACTTTCTGATTCACTTGACGAGTTTATGTAAACAGCACAACAGTGACTATCTGACCAGTCAAGGTTATATATGTGTTTGAACTCTCAACTCATCCTGTTCTGCCAACAACAAAAAGTGCACATGCAAAAAAAAAAAAAACAAAAAAAAACCCAGAAAATCCTTGAAAAGGAGCATCGTGTTGTAATCTGATGAGAGCACTAAGTTGTCAGTGTGTCTCTGTATCTCGGTTGGGCAGGGCTGAGAAGGAACCAGGGTTCACTTAAAAAGCATGAGATGTGGATATAGCCCTCATGACAGTTATATATGGATAGAGGGAAAGCTCACTAGTTCCTGAGCTGATGATAAAGAAGAGAAAGGGAGGCAGTTTGGGGAAGACTTCAGAGTTTGTTGCTGCCTTGGGCTACACACGCAGCACACTCAAAGCTGGATTGCTCCTCCTGTCAACCTCATTTAACTGCTTTCTCATATGGAAACCTAAAATCTGCTACATGTATAATGGTAACCTAGGGCAACCAGAAAAAATGCGGCCATATAAGAATCCAAATATAATAGAAATGGGGAAATAAACTGACCCAAGCATGATAAAAATGGCAGCCAGAAATGATCCTAGGCTGGTCGGTGTGTTGATGCTGAAGTTTTATCCTAGTCTCACAAGAAAATGTGGCTACATCTCCACAGCTTAACTGGTTCTCATTGGATTTAGAAACCATGTGATGGTGTCCCAGGCTGTTTTTTCTGTTGGCCACTGTTACCCATGGGGTGCAAGAATATTTAAAGTATAACCCTCACCATGTATTTCTAACTCTTAACTCTATCAATTCAAAGTTCAAAGTAGAAAACAAAAAACTCCTGAAAGGGATGCAGAGAAATGACAGATCTATGGATAGGAAGTGAGATGGGTCCGATTGTCTAAAAGCATCAGTCAATACAGAGTTACCAAACCTACTGTGACAAAATATTCATTGCTATGAAGAAAATTATATGGAGATGCAACACCTGAATATCATCACGCAACAATACTCCGGCAAGACATTGACGACACAAGCCAGGACAAACTCAGTCCTTTTAATGAGTTCCTGCTCCATTACACCTGACTCAGATGATATGGATCCAACAACCTATGAAGTTCATTCATTCAAGTCAGGTGTGCTGGAAGAGAGACACGCTGAAACCTACATAATTATCCTCTTCGTGAAAAAAATTAGGCATCCAGTTATACAGATAATAGTATAAATGGGAAAAAGTAAAGAATATGTTGTCAATTTGGAATTTCCTGATGGATTCAGGACCAAAATGAAAAACTAAACCCAGTCCACACACCAGTGTAGGAATAGTGCAGATCTGTGAAGCCACTCAGCCTCAACTGATCAATTTAATGATGTGATCAGTGTGACTGCAGTTTAGTAAAAGTTGCCTTTTCTATGCAGATTGCTTCAGGATGAAAAAGATTCTCTGATTGAGCTGAAACATCAAGCCAGAAAGTAACTGATTCCATACTCCTCCCATTCCTCCTCCTCTTTTTCTCCCATTCATACATCCCCCCCCCCCCCCTTCCAAACCCCCACCCCCCCTCCTGTGGTCACAGTGTGCTGTGGTTGTGGGAGCTTTGTCATTATAAGATCCAGAACTAAATGGTAACACCACCCACAGAGCTACGATGCACAACGACTTACATGATTTAAATAAAGTGGATAAAACCGCAACTATAGGATACGATAGTAACATTACAAGACCTCTGCTTTTTACACATCCTTGTTCCTTTTTCTCTTTTTCTGTTCTGCAAGATCTTAAAACCAGAACTGAAGAAGCAGTAGGGCTGACTGGTAAAGAGGCAGTTTATAAAACGCAATTTGGTTTGCACAACTCTACACAGTCAACCATTATCTTCTCAACTCTGAAAATGGACGAGCAATCATCAATCAGTGATTTAGTTAAACACTGCAAAAAACTGTTTGTTGCTTTTAAAGCACTGGCCTTATTTGCTATTTTGGGAATGCTTGTCCAATTTCAAAGTTAGACTTTACTCAACTCAGCATTTTTCTACTAGATTGCTGTGGATGTATGGAGCAGCTACTTGTCAGCCCAGGGAGTAAAAAAGATCCACATGAACCTCTGCAGTTTGCATACTTCCCTCTAACATTCATAATTCACATGGACAGGCTATCTGTGCCCAGGGGTGGTACATCTCCATGTACCGGTGTACAGAAGTTCAGAATGAACTAAAACAATGTACTCGATCCTATAATGGAGAACCAATAAAACAGAGAAGCCAAGCCATGAAGTGAAAACGAGCCAAAGAGCCATTTGACTCATCTCTGTAGCAGGATGACAAGATGAGGGAAAAAGGAGGGCGAGATTGACTGAATAAAGTCAAGAGAGGAAACATAAACTAAAAGCATGAAGGGACAAAAGACTCAAGACTTAATGGTGGACGTGGCTTTCTTTATTGTCAACTGAGGCACCAGTTACACCACAGTAGCAGATTCTAGGCATGCAGATATTTGAATGTGGCACAGCCAAATTTTATCTGGACAACTGTTTACCTTTTATTTTTGCTCACCAGCTGATTAATGACAAAAAGGTTGTTTGTTTTTTTTACTCCTGAAGGTTGTATAAAGATCTTTTCTTGTGGGGTTTCTTCTAAAAGCCACGTTTAATACAAACAGATTCTCTTTGCCCACCAGGTTATGTCTGCCAACAGACTCTTATCAGCAATGCTCTAAAATACATCACTTCCTCCTGCATTAAAGGAAACAGCCCTAATTAAATAAAAATGATACGAGAGATGATGAATGAATGATTATGAAGGAAAAGTACATCAGATGAGAAATTAAACTTGATATGGAGCTCCACAAAATCAGTGTAATCTTTGCAACTTTAACTTCTCCGTTATAGCATCAAGTCTTCCTGAGTGGCTCAGTGACATTGCGGGAATGTAGATCCAACTCTGTTCACTTTTATGGCTGCATTGCTGCTGGACTATTGCTTTACCAAAAGGAACTTGGAAAAAACGATGGCAGAATATGTCAGGTAGGTGGTGGTGTTGTGTTATAGGGAGGGGCTACACACACTCTCTTCTAGCTTCACTAGTTACTCCCTGCCAGCTTGACGCCTCGAGGCTCTATACACTTTAGGACCCTTGCTGAGAGCAAAAATGGCACGTGAGACTTGTTGTGAGCCCTAATGGAGGCCAGCCACAGAATTCCTTCCTGTGCTAAGCAGTAAATCCCACTGCTGAGTGTGCCATGTGGAAGAGAACTGATGACTCTGCAGTGCATTAGTACTGTATTAAAGACCAAAATTAATACATTTTTCTCTTTTTAGCAATACGTGTTACTGTAATGACTTTAACTGATGATTTTACCAAATACAGGAACTTTAATACGTCACTAAATAGTACACCATGAATCACAAGTGGGATTACTGCACACATAGCTCTGCACTCAGCAGAGGAACTCCCTGGAGGGTTGAGATTAGGACCAGTTTGTATTAGTTCGGTTGCAGTCACAAAGACAAAAAGTTTGCACATGCACTGATTATGTAGAAATAATTAGTCTGTATCTGTTGTGACATTTGGATTACAAACAAAAAAGAAAGATGTAGATTTTGTTCTAAAGGTCTAATACAGGAGATATTGTTTTAAATATATTCCTGGGATAAACATGTGTAAATTGCTTTGTGCTTCAAAAATTCCCATTGAATTAAGAGAATATGCTTATCATAAGCGGATGCTGTTATAACATATACTTGCATGGCTTGAGTTTTGAAAATACATAAAAGAAAAGCCAGGTCAGTAGGAAGAAGATTCCATGTGTAGGATGGAAACTTTTTTTGTGCATCGTGGATAAAGGTCAGGAATTCTTACACATCCAACTCGCAGATGGGCATTCCTTGTGTGGGTTAAACAGTCTATGAGCCAACACTAGTTGTCTGCAGACTGGTGATGATAGTTGGTGAAAGTTTTAGCCTGACTGGATGAATCACTGAACATCTTAGTGATAGATATAAAATGCCAACCTGGATCCACATGATAATTTTTTCAGCATTTACTTAGCTGGTATAAAATGTTATTCAGCATTCACGTGATCTTAGAGTCTGTAGCTACTCTACAGTCATCAAATTACGCGCTCCTAGAGCAAGGCACCCTGCAGGTATCTAAATCTAGCATTTTCATTGGTCCAGAAATATCCCCGACATGACGTATGACTTATCTGTTTACTTTACTTCAATACTAATGTTTCTTATGCTTAATTTTATATGACCAAAACTTCCTTTATTTGCCATATTACCCACATATGTCTGTGTAACAAGGAGCCAAATAAGAAAAATAAATGGTTTGATTTTTATTATAGGCTAATTAAATACAGCACTTTCAAACTCATAGAAAAAAAGGAAAGTGCTGAAGCGCTTCACGCGCTACTTGTTGCTGCGGATCAAGGAGAACTAAAGCTTCCCTCCGCATTTTCAGCATCATTAACTCTTTTATCCTAATATAATATGATCTAAGTCATTCTAAATGATCAAAATGAATGAACGTATAGCATCAGCATGGCTACTTGTGATTTGACATTTCAGACGGTCAGCGGGCTCCGCTGCCGGGTCACCGGGTCTGATTACCTTAAAGCAGCTGCTCTCCTCTTCCACCAGATGTGATGCGGTCAACTCCAGCGGTTCTGGTACCGACCCACAGCGAGCGAAAGGAGCAACAAAGCTGGAACAGCAGTCACTCGCATGAATGCGCTTAAGATTGTCCTCATTAATTTAAAAAAGAAAAGAAAAAAATCCTTCGCTGGTCAGATGGATCCTCAAAAAGCAACCAGGACTGGATATCCTCAAACTTTTAACTGTCAGTCGTCAGATGTGGAACTTCGTTCATCTTTTTGCTGCACAGACACAAACATCACGTCAGTCAACTCTGATATCATTTATATATATTTTTAAAAAAGGTTTAACTGTTAAAAAAATGATAAATATTCTTCTCCATCAACATTCATTTAAATTTAAAAACGTTTTTAAAGTTATAAAAAGTTCAAATGTAAATAAATAAATAACCTACATAACGGGGAGAAAAAAAAGAGCCATTAAATTTGGCTCAAAAAGACAATTCCAGCAAAAATAATTAAATATGAGCCGGAACCTTTGTATTTCAGCTCTCTTGGGGGGCATGTAGGTAAGTATTCTGGTCTCCCCAAGCATCCAGGTTACACAGAGCGCACAGAAGTGGCTGTTTCAGCTGTCTAATTCCTTCCAGACGCATGTGCGTGTGTGTGCGTGCGTGTGTGTGTGTAGCTTCCTTTATGACTGCTGCGGCTCCCTAACCCCTTTTACCAGGCTACAACAGATTGGCGTGTTGTTTTAATAAGAGGGGGAGGTTTTGGGGGGTGTAAGGAGGAGCAAGTTAGAGTAGTAGGGGGCAGAGTAAGAAAGAGACTCACTCATCCAAACTCATTTAAACTCCTGAGGTGACGACACAGAGGAAAAGTGGCCCTGCTCCAAAATCCCATTTTGCCTCATTTTGTGTGGAAACAGCAGAGTTTGGATCTGAGCTCTGTTTGAGGCAGGAAGGTGTGTTGTGAGATTGTGGGGATGCGAACCATCACTGAGAATTCAGCTGAAGGGCAGAATAAGAATCCACAGAGTCAGCTGTGTCAGAAAAGCGTGTAGGCGCGTGTGAACTGGAGCTTGGATGTTATGGAATTTCAGTCATTTCATTGATTCAGCAGCGCAGTTCATGCATTTGGCCAGCAGGCAGTGCTGTGCAATACAGGATAGGAACTCACATACATGTGCAGGAGCTCATCTTTGATATTGGCAAAGAAAAGGAATATTCATGTACCTTAGCATTAGTTGGAAAAACTTGACGTTTCACAAGAAATCATCTCTAATTTTAAGAGAAAGAAACCTATATAGCTTTCAGGTGAGGTTATTTGACATTTGTATTTCCTGTTACATATAGCGGAAATAATGCAGGTCTCTATAAACTATATACAGCTGCTGAAAATGTTCACTTCTGAGCAAATCAACTAACCATATTCATAAGATGAACTTTATCTCTCCATCCAATGCCCAAAACTTTCATTTTCTGTCTTGTTAGCAAATGAAAACTGATCATTTCATATCACATTGGTAAAAATAAAAGAAAAACTTGTCAAAAGACACATAAAAATGAAAAAAATAAGGATATGTTAATGATTACCATTTCTAACCGTTTTTTCTAACTCCATGAGGGAACTTTTAACCTTGTCTTGTGTTCACTTTTAACCAACAAACCCCATAGACCTGCATTGTTTATGTATAGTGCAGATCAAACACACACAGTGTCCAAGCTCCAGTGAGTTTATTACTATCTGTAGCAGTTGGTGAGTCACATTATGTTCACAGGGACCAGATATCCTTTGGAGCCAAAAGAATTCAAGACTGTAATTTTAAAAAATTTGTATGCTATTTTTTTTCATTCATTAATTTCTTAAGTCAATAAAGAAAATACTCAAGGACTTGAGGAAGCATAGGATTTGTCGACGACTGTCTCATGGAAAACTAAATAAAGTGTATAGTCTCTCGAAATAATATGACTATGTTTTAATATGTTTTATAAAATAAACCACCTCTTCATAATAGTTACTCAAGTAGGACTGGTTAAGCAATATTTTAATTTTATATTCAGAATATTGTAGAATATTGGTCTGTTGGCTTCTTCTTGTAAGATCTACACGTTGAAAGATTGCTCAGTGGGATAATCTTTGCTACAAATGCAGCCAGTTTTATGACTAAACACTACAGTTTCATGAAAATCAACCCAATATCTACATCAATTTTATTTCTGTATCTACAACTGTGAGAATATATAACAAAGAAACAGGACCAGTGGGGTAAATATTGAGTAATTATCCAGCGATGTATATTTTGCTGGATACCTGCATTTACAAAATATTTCACACTGACAGTCACAATATCTTTGACTTTCACATCATCCAGTAAGAGCAAAGAGCAATCCACTTGCTGGAACAAGAGCAGGAATAAAAACATATATGCTTTTACAAATTCTTGGATTGGCAAGAGGAAAGATTGAATAAGCAGTGCTCTTTGCTCTTGGTTTTTCTTTCAAGTAAAGCATTTCACTCCAGATGCTGCAGACAGAAGCTGCTTCTGGTTCAAATGATATGAAAAATATTCATATTTTATCTTTACAATGATGGCAAAGCATTTCCAGTTCCAGTGCCAGACTTTCTGCTGTCTTTGTGGTTGTGGATAGTATAACAGCAGTTTACTTTCAAGTGTGAGATCAAAAGGCTGCAGGTGTTAAAAATCTTGTTGGCAAATGGTTGTTTTATATATACAGTTTACTGTATGTCCATCACAATATACATTTTACATATATATTGTTACATAAAATGGTGCATGTTATAAATTTGATTAAATTAATCGTTCAAAACTTGTGATTTACCATTTTTCTTTCTCTGTTTAAGTTATAACTTAGTACGGAAACACACCCTCAAATAGTACTTTCAAACAGCTCCAACAAATACATGACTGGCTGTGTCACCTTTTTACTGTCACATGGGGCAAAATAGGATTTTTTTTGTTTTGTTTTTTCTGCTGTTATCTTTTGCTCTGAAATGGCTTTTGTGGATGAAAAACACATTATAAAACAAAGTGTTTAAAAGTATGGAATCCCACCAGTGACCGTTGAGGATAATGTTTTTAATGAGAGGGACATTTCTGGTGCTTTGACATCAGGTTTCCTTCAACGTGTTGTGTCAGCTCTGGAGACTGTGCAGTAATACAGTTGTACCCGGAATTACCCAGAATCCTTGCGTCTGCAGTCACTGAGAGCTACAGCGATGGATATGTAGGTAAAAGTAAAAAATCAGCTATTTAGTTATATCTTATCTGCACATTAAAGTCCTAAATCTGCACATATTGCCTCACATGATGATGTAGAAGATGCTAATGTTAGATGGTTGTTGGAAAGCATGAAAGAGAGGACTGGTTTGAGACTTTCCCTGCACAGCATCTTCAACAGTAAATCTACTCTTCTACTTTCTTCTCATTTAGGAACTGTACACTCACCGGCCACTTTATTAGGTACACCATGCTAGTAACGGGTTGGACCCCCTTTTGCCTTCAGAACTGCCT
>JBAMHX010000007.1:22260798-22283086 GCA_037177515.1 Pseudomugil tenellus | reverse complement strand
ACACTCCCCCAGAGGGGAGTGGGAGAGAGGGACAACTAGTGAACAGCAATGAAGTAATCAGAGTTATAGAGTATTATGTTAAATGCATGACAGAAGAGGACACCTTTGATGGCAAAATACACACGGATGTGTAGAATCGATCTCTGAATCAAAGACCAAGACAATTATTTTAAAGCGACGTAATCATGCCTGATTTGTATAGAAAGATGTTTAAGTAGATGTTATGACTGATTTAATGGGAAAGGATGGGAAAACTGCAAATGTGTCAAAAACAAAACTGTCATGGTATGTTTGTCGTTTGGTTAACTATTGTGTCTTTCACTATGTGCTCCTCACAGATACTTGTGGTTTTCAACTCACTAGTATCTATTCAGGGTCACTGAACCATTTCAGTCAATCTGTATTAGCATTAAAGACCAAGCAGTTCCTTTGTGGATGACAGCAGTTTGAAAAATATATGTTGACAACCTTTGTTGCTTTTGTCATATTCAGCTCTATAGAAAGACTGTGCAAAATACTCAAATATCTGCCTCATAGTTAGATGTTTTGAGCTTTGATCAATTAAATTAGAAAGCTTTTGTTTACCATTTAAAAAGACATCTGTGTATGTGTCCAAGTCTTTTTTAAAAAAAATGCTTAGAGTCAGGCCCCGGGATAGATCAGAGATGTTGCAATGCTGTGCTTGCATCACCAGCAGAGTTGCCATGGGAAATATTTAATCCTACCTGAAAAATGTGTGCGCGGCAGACTCATACTCAAAGGAATTCAGGAAATACACAAGAGTACAATATGCACCCATGTGCCATATTTTCCTTTCTCTCCTTAACTTGTGTTTCACAGCTGCCTTCTTGTGTTACACCCTCTTGTCGTAATGTCCACCTTCCCTTTTTTCTGTCATTTTCTTTGGTTATTTGTGTGGCTGACACAGAATAACTCCGTTTCCAAACACAGTAGAGTCAAAACAAACACATTTTGCTGCAGTAAAAATAAACCACTTTTCCCACTTTTCTCCCTCTCTTCTACTTTTACCTCCTTTTTAACCACAGAGAAAATAAACTCTTTATTTGTTTATTTTATTCGTACGAACACTCGACCACCTTTGAGTTACCTCCAGGTCATTTAAACCTTAACCTGTTTAATTTTCTGTTTGGACATTTTAATCTGGTCCTTCCTGCTGCTAATTTGTAACAAGAAAAGAAGAAACCAATACCATCCAAGTACTCCCAGACAACAGAGTGTCCCCAATATAGAGATGACCTCTGCCACTGAGCCAGCAACATACATACTTCTGAAATTTAAACTGGAATAAGGATGCTAAGAAGTGTGCTTTATTTGTGGTTACTATGCATCTATAGCAACCCAAAGATAATGTTTTGTAGAAGCAGGGAGAATAATGGTAGGCTTGCACGTGGGTGTGTTACAGCCAAACATGCGCAGGGGTTTCATCAGACGTTAATGATCCAGTGGTCCCAGGACACCTCAAACTTACTCATTTTGGCTTCAGAGGATGAAAGAGCTCAACAGTTGCTCTGGTAACACAGGCCAAATGTTTCCTGTCTGAATGCAGTTGATGACTACCACCAGAGTTGTTTACATGGGTGCTGAATAAAATGATGGGATAAGGTGTCCGTGTTTTTATACTTCCCAGTAAGTAATGAGATGTGCATGAAAGCTTCATCAAGCGCTCGCAAAGTTCAATGAATGCTGCTTTGATTGCAATTCAGTAACAGTCACTGAAGAAGAAAACTGAAGATGATACACAGATTCTTTCAAAAACATTCACTGTTAATGCAAGAGACCCGAGCAAGTAGAGTAACCAAACAAAAAGCTAAAAGGTACAGTTCTACCCTGGGACGGGCTCCGACTTCCCCACATTTCAATTAAATTCAAAATACTTTATTCATCCCTGGAGAGGGAAGTTCAGTTTTGGAAATTCAGAATTGGATCAAGAAGTAGATAAAGAATTAATCAATTGAAGTACATGCATTTAAAAAAATAATGTAAATAGTCAGATCACTTTTATGATCAGGGTGCAGACATGATGTGTGTTCTTAAACAATACGTCAACATTGCTTGCACTCCATCAGCCATTTCACAGGTGAAATATGTGCATGTGTAATTTTGCACTCATTAAAAGGACCATATTATGCTATATTTGCCATCTCAGAGTCTATGCTATGCACATCTATGATAATATGCATTTTGCAACATGCACCATAATATAGTTTTGCCATACCATTCACTTGTTGCTGAGAGATTTCTAGCAGGAACTGTGAAAGCCTGGGTCTGCATCTCTCCTTCTCTCCTCTGTGTGTCAGCTGCTCCCCTGTCCCGCCGGCACTGAGAGGCGCCGCGTGTAGTCAGCATGCAGTTACACACATGTCTGTTCATGAGAGCACAGCATGGCACAGCCACATGTACACTTTCTTGAGTAGATGGCACACTAAAATCTTCTGGTAGGGGAGCGGGAAGTCTTCACCGTGCCGGGTCGGAGTGGTGGTGTCAGCTGTTTGCTCTGTTTAAAGGGGCCTTATAATGCTATATTTGTCATCTCACAGTCTATCCTATGCACATCTATTTTTCAACATGCACTAAACTATAGTTTTGCCGTACCGTTCATTTATTGCAGAGAGATTTCTAGCAGGAATTGTGATAGCCTTGGTCTGTATCTCTCTGTTCGGGTTAGATGTTGGATAACCCTCAAAAACAGGGAAACCGTCAGCCATCATTTGGCAAGCTGAAGTATGACACATGAAAGACCAAGCAAATCTCCATTATCCATGTTAAGAATCTTTTTTGATATTGACAACTAATCTAAAGGCATATCAAAAATGTATAACATCTAATGAAAATAAAAAACTAATAAAAAAAAACTAATATCCCCCTCTACTGCTTCCTTGGTTCAGCCCAACCAGGTAATCAACCAATTTGCAGCAGCTTTGGTCCTTAGGCTGTCCCCATGTGAACACTCTATGGAGGCCAGCAGGACCTCAGAGAGAAAGAAGTTAATGCTGCTTTTCAAACAAAATAGAAATCACAAAACAACATATGAATAATATGGCCCATTTAATATAGATGCACATGTAGATTGGCTTCAATGTTTGTCCTTGTCACATGGCACAACCAATCGACAAGAGTTTTAACTGCCTGATGAAGTAGGCTCTGAATTCATCTGGAACCACTTTGAGGTCTGCCATCAAGTGATGACATTCACCATGCTGTTTCCTTGTTTATAAATTGGGATAAACCCACAGTCTTTTGTACAGTAGAGTCAACAGCAAGGTTCAAGCTGAATCTTCTAACTTTTAATCCTTGTCTTTCATGGCAGCTGTGAAAATCTCTAAATTTACTCCAATATCATAAATAATTAAGTAATTTGAGATTGCCACTTGTGATGTTGCTGTCTTGTGTATTGGGTTTTATCTGGGTGGTGATTATTTTTTTTTGTCATTGTTCTCCTGTGTGTTGTCTTGAAATGTTGCAACTATCAAGAAAATTTCAGCCAGTCCTCATAAATTCTGCACATGCATGCATTTTTTTTATGAACCACTGCAACTTTATCACAATTTTGACTAATCCGATCACCCCTCCACACACCCATGTATACAAACACTATTAGCATTTCTTCTGTTTCTGCCTATGAACATCCAGATGTGAGATAAAAACATGTTGTATCTGCCTCTAAAGTCCCTCCCAAAGACTTTCCATGATAAGGTTCCAATTTTCTGCACAAGAGAGTCACTAAACCGCTTTGTACAACTTTGTGGTGGAATAAATCAAAACCCATCACTTGAGAAACATTATTAGCTGAAAAACAGCTCAACAATGTTTGAAATATGAAGATAAATGAGATAAGTCATCATTATTTGTTTTCATTTGTTTACTGCTGCTGACCTCGACAACAAATCAGCAAATTTCAACATTATGTAGCGATTCTGATGGAAGTTTTATCCTCCGTTTGCTGCATTAGTCAAACAATCTAGAACAGCACAAACGTTAGCATGTGTGCATATTTCTCTTTTATCTTTTACTTATTATTTTCACAGTTATAGTCATATTTTACTCCCTTTTCAACACTTTGTCACCACTCCCCCCACCCCCACTTCTTTCTTAAGCACAGATCTTTGAATTTCACTTCTTTCATCTATCTATTTGCCTCATGTATCTTCCTTCTCCCTGGGCGCTGCCATATCCAGTTCTATCTCTCTCTCCACTTGGTCTCCTCCAATTTCAAATAACTCTTTTACATCATCATCATGTACATATAACGTGGCACATCGTTGAAGAGTAAATCTTGAATGGTGCAAAGAGGAGACAGACCACCTTTTGTCTTGCTAAATTACTACCAGGTTGTTTCCAGTGTTTTAGCCAGGCCTGAATTTATGTGATAAACGACAGTCTCCTCTCCTTCTTCTTCTCTTTCCCTTAAATCCCATTTACTTTCAGTCTCTTCTTACTCCCGGAATGATCCATAAATCAAATTTTGAGGCTTTATTATGTGGAGCACATGTTTTTTTAAGAGGAATTAATATGTTATCTTTTGTTTTCTTTTATTTGCTTTGGGCTGCATAGTCTTTGTTCTTTGTCATCTCAGCTTTCTAAAGTGAGACAATCTGTTGCTCCTTTTCCGTTTTTGTGAACACGCTGCAAACAAATTGTCATTTCCCATCTTTGATTGTTTCCCATAAGGACTTAATATGCTACCGATATTTCTCAATGCAACAGTTTGAGGTGTGAAAAGTTTTTTTGTGCACTGAACCAAACTTAAGTAAGAAAAGGGGAGTTGGACCATTAGCCACATAAAAGTAGTTGAATACAATGCAAACATGAACAAATATTTTGTACAAATTACAGATTGTGTTCTTGAATTTACATGCATTTAGCACACACTTATCATCATACACACGTCCTGTTTTGTCTTCCTCAAAACAGAAAAAAAAAATCTGAAAAGAGATTTATTTTTGTGTAATATGTGTAATGATGGTATTGTGTCATGGCCTGATTAAATGAAGAACATCGTTTTGGAAATCTCTAAAGTGTGTGTGTGCTTTTGTGGTAGACAACCACAGTGGCAACATCTGGTCTTGCATCCTTTACTACTTCTTTAACACAGAGAAAGACAGCATTGTTAACACACACAAACATCCTGCTGCTTAGCATGTAAGCAAGTAAGTTCACTAAAGTTTCTGCAAAAAGTTTTGCTTACATATATCTGAAACAGTCTGGGTTTATCCTGTACCTGTTGTCTTGACAACAGTGACCTACGGTTTGGATATGACATCACTGCTGGGTTTAATTAGACTGCTGGGAAAAGTCCCCTGCTTTTCAGCCCAAAAAGCCAGACCCCTACACATCAGATCAGCCGGTTAGCCTTCTAGGAATCACAGTGTAGCTGTTAGCACACATACTGTATTAGCACACAGACACAAGCTAATAGGGGGAGTTGTAAATATACACACACAAATAACAAAAAGCGGAATAGATGCTCCAAAAAGTCTGGATAAATAAACTTGAAAATATTTGCATATATGTCCATTTGCCAATGTTTATACATGCACATGGTTGCTCATGTAAACAAAGATACACACACAAATCCTTACATGAACACACAGCAGCTGCGAGCAGAGAGAGCCAAGTGATGAAAGCGCTCCAGTTCTTGGAAAGAGGATAAATGTGCCAACACTTTCTTGTTTTCCAAAGAGTTTAAAAGCAACATGTGTCTGCTTCCAGCACATCCGCCATGTTAGCTCCTCAGTACAATGTTCATCTTTCATTGTTTTTTTAGAACCATTGTTGCCTAATGAGCAACATTTGTCAGAAAATTGCTAAAACAATGCATTTTAAAGAACTTGCCTGCAGCACTGAGCCAGTACACAACATGTGAGGAACAAACTGAACACGAGTTAATGAACCTCTGAGCAAATCAATATGTTTAATGATTCATCTCTTAGTAAATCTGCCAGATTGTTAGAGATTATAATTGTTCATGTATGTGTCTGGGTGCTGCTTTAACTGCCAAATCATCTTCATCTGTATCACCCAACGAGAAAATTAGTTTTCAGCCCTACGTGTCCAATTGGAATATGAGCCAGAGCAAACAGTGGTGGAACATAATGCATCAAGGCGTAACTCCACCCAGGGCGTGGCGTCTTAATCACTGTGACAATTTATCTGTAACAGAATGTGTGTGTGTGTGCGTGTGTGTTGATGTGTGTCAGTGAGAGAAAGAGAAATAGAGAGAGAGAGAGAGAGAGAGAGAGAGAGAGAGAGAGAGAGGAGTGTCTTGATAGAAGTGAAATTGATGAGCTGGATCGGCTTTATGCACAGCTCCACTACTTCCTAAGCTTAAGACAACTTCTTGTTTCCTGTCTTACTGAATGACCTGATAAGTCCAGGTGTACCTGACTAGTGTCGTTGTGGTTACCGAAGTCAGACACACCTGGAATCATCAGTTTGTCCAGTAATGAAAGATAGAAAACAAAGGAGTTGTCTTAAGTTCAAGAAGTAGTGGAGCTGTACCTAAAGCCAGAGATGAGTAGAAAAGGGAAGGGCAAATACAGCAAAGCATCCACACTCACCGCCAACACCCAATTTGGGGACTTTAATTCATAGTACTTATAAAAACATTGAATATGTCAGAAAAACCTCATTCATGATAAGCTAATAAACAGGTAAAGTGTGTTCATTATGGTAAAATCTTGCAATATTTCAGTAGCAAGCTGAATTACAAAAGCCTGCAATAAAACTTAACACAAGTCAGATTTTTATGAATCTGCTGTACTACTGTGTTGGTTTATTATTTATATTTAAGGCATCTATCTCTTAACAAGAAGGGCAACATACCAAATTGTTTTTTAAAGAGGAGAGTCACATTTTAGGATCAGTTTTAACATTGCATGAGAAATTAAGGTGTTTTCTGTGATTTTTCTCCATAAATTTTTTCTCTTATTTTATTATTCAAATAATGTTTTATAATAACAATGCTGTCCTCTATGTCTTTTCTTATATATGCTGTCCTTATATAACACCATCTATCTTCTCTACTCTAGTCTCTACTATATAAATTTAATGCTCTGTTGTATTATTTTGAGCATTATCTGGAACGACTTACCTGTGGATATTAAACTGCTTTGTTAGAACGACCTCTTCATTAAATCATAAGACAACCAGTTTCCTATATATATTTTCAGGTGAACAAGTAAATAATTGCACTATATGTCTGAATGCACTGTCTTCTGTGCTCCACTGACTGCAGAGATTTTTCGAGCGCTCATTAACTGTTTTTGTCATCCAGAAACGTGCATGCTGAATGTTGTCACCCCTTACTATTCCATGATGCCATTTTTCTTCAAGCAGGGCTGCTCCCATGGCTAATGACTCCCATGAGATCACTTCAAAGCCAGCTGAAACCTACTGAAGACTGTCTGTTGATGGAGACTGGGTCTGGGTGACACACATACACAACATTCACACATGGCACATGTACACAGGCACGCACGTTCACACGCTTTGACTACAGACTGCCGTCTGTCCGTGTTGCCAGCTGACATCACCTTTTTATGAAGTGCACCCTGTTTTACACTGGCAGGGCTCTTGTTTGGATTGGGCTGAGTTATGAATTAGGTCGGGCTGAAACTAATACTGCTGAAGGGGAGATTGGGGGGAAGGAAACCTGGAGCTGTGACTAAGGGAATGAAACCAAACCTGAGGTGTGGACATTTTAGTGGTGGGGTAGTTTGGGAAAGACAAGAGGTTATTGGGTTAAATAAGAGTACCTATAGCTGGCGATGAGGTTGGTGTAATGGTAAAATGGTGAAAGAGAGAGGCTCGGGGTCTCACTTTGAGCTCTTAGAGCAAATTTAGGTAATTACTATGACTCCAGACCAGATGCTCAATGGAAGAAAGGGGCATAGATGTTTGGTTGGAAACAGTTGTAAAATGAAAAATAGGACCACAGTGGTAAAAATCTAGAATTATCACTCATTAGTTTGATTTACAATGGACCTTGGACGAAACCTCCTATTTTCCTAGAGTTTTACTGCCATTCTGTGTACAGTCTTTTTGTCAGCTCATATCAAAGCAGCAACCATCCAGACACCTGGCTAACCAGTCAGCCTGCAGGAAACACTGGCTAAAAGTCAAATATGGCTGCATCACATCATTTATCTGGATAGATTACACCACCAATCATAGCTCTGATGAGGGTGCAGCATTGCAATTGGCAACCTGTTTTATTGAAACAGACATTTTCCAGCAGGCTCTCAGCACCCTTTTAAACAGGCGTTTCCAAAGATTAGACAGACCGTGTCTTATGCTGATGCTCCTCTTGTGCCTCAGCTGCTCCTACTGCAGCTCAAAGGTTTTGGTCTGAATACATCTGGGTGGGTTGCTGTGGGCATGTGTGTGTGAGCTTGAGTGGCTCTAGAGAAAAAGCTGGAGACAAGAGACACAAAGAGAACAAACATAGTGAGAGGTCATAAAAGCATTTAGGCTGTTTTGAATAAAATGATTATCTTTAATGTCTACTGAAAAAACAAAAACATTTTCCTTACCGTGTTTAAGTTGCAAAGCTTTTGCCAGTAACTTGCATAATAAATGATTGCAAAACTGAATCACTGTTAGACTCACGCAGTGGCTTTGTGCGAAGTAGGTGAAGAGGCACCAAGTCTGTTTTTCACAGCAGATATCTTGTTATGTAGCAATCGCAGAAGCACAACTGAAGGTTTTGGTTTGGATTCAGTTTCAGGGTGTGCAGTTGTAACATACATGTTTATTCTATATCTGACTATATCCACAAGCTAACGATTAGTGATGTGTGTCATAAATCAAAATCTATATAATCATTGGTTCTGCTTGTCATGCTTGATGGTCTCTGTGGAGGCAGTTTTGCACAAATCAACTTGTCAGTCATGTTAGGCAAGAGCTTATTGATGGGTCTCTAAAGAGCTGGCAGTGTGCGCTCATCTGTGGATTTTTTTTCCTGATCAGAAGTTTAGAAAGCTGTTATTTCACAGTATGGAGAGTTTTTTTGTTATTCTAAGGAAAACTTTAAAAAAGCTGGGACCCTTTTGTTGGTCATTTGTGTGATTACTTACAGCCCTGTTCAAATGTTTGGAGCCAACCTTCCTTATATTTTGTTTTCACAGAGCGAGGTTTATGTATTCTTTTAAATTCGTCTTGATCAATAGCTGTTCAGGCCTTCTGAAGGTCTTCCAAGGTTTTTCCTTGATGATGATGGCCTTTTTTCCCCCTAATTTTCAGTTCACTCCTTCTTCCTTACCATTTCCATAGGGATGATCTTTTTGTATTGGCAAAGATAAAAGAAAAATGTTTTTAGTTTTACTCAAAGAATAAAGCCATTATTGTTACATGTTTTGGAAGGGGTATATTATAAATCCTACCTTTACATACTTGTTAGTCGCAACCTGTAGAAACAACTAATCATTTCTTCCCATTTGTTCTAACACGTATGAAAAATATCAAAGGTAGCAGTTTGACAGACACAAATTTGTATTTTACACCAGCAGGGTGATTCTCAAAGAGTTTTTAGCCTAAAATATGAGCTATCTCAGCATGGTATGTCCTGAGGAGCCTGGACAAGTAGAGAACAAAAGAAAAGAAAGGAATGTCCTCAAGATGAATTGTACCTTAAAGTGAAATAAGCTGTGTTTTCATTACTGTTTTTCACAAAATAAAAGTGATATTTGCAAAGTTTTGGAAAAAAAATTACAATCTCGATTTTCAGGTGTTTCTATTGAACCATGTTTAGCACATAAGCTTCAGACCTGGCAAAATCTTGTCACCTCGATGGAATTTTACGAGAAGTGAGACATACGCAATGTTACCACGAAGCATCATGTTGGGGTTTTCTACTTGCAGCGACAAATTTGGTTCGGCTTTTTGAAGCCGTCCCCTCTTATCTCTTTTTCTAATTCATTATAAAACTCTATATTTCACATTTGTTTACTCTGTACAGCACCATCTTAACCTGTCACATGACTATTGACTACTTACGTAATGTCCGGGGACATTTATATGCAAAAGTGTTTCCATTACAGTTTTGCAATAAACTTCTATAATTGAGTTTTTTTCGAAATGTAGATGTTTCCATTACTAGATTTCTATTCCGATTTGTAGGCAAATCGAGAGATAATGGAAACGCACTTTTAGTTAATAAATAGAAATAAATTCATTAAGTCCTGACACAGATGCTGAGACATGTATCTGCTTTTACACAAGAACTGGGCTGAAGATTTGTTTCAATTGGTCTTAGAGGGGTATGCTGGGCCACAACAATATTGAAGCAGTGTGGGATCATCTTCACAGAGAATGAAAAAAGGGCTGCCAAAATCCAACAACCATCTTTGAAAAGTCCATCAAGAAATCTCGAGAACTACTCCTTAAGAATATTTAGGAAACATTTTTCTTGAAATACACATAGAAATGAGAGCTCAAATGAGACATTTCTTAAAACTGGAGCCCTTTTCAGACATGAGCCTCATCACAGAAATCATTCATACATAGTGTATAATTAGTGAAATATAAAAGCTTTGCCTTAAGGGTGCTAATACAAATGTAGTAAAAACTTTATCTGTTATCATCTCTGTCTGAGCTGTTTGCTGTAAGTCTGAGATGAAAAGGTCAAAAGAATGACCAAATGAGTCTTTTCACATTCATTCAACTCAGGTATATAAGGAATCTTATATCGCTCTTATATCGCTTTCATTTATACATTTAAGTATCAATGGAAAGCCTCTAAAATAAAGCTTACAGTATGGCATATTAAAACCCACAACTGGTGTGCATGACGATCTGTAAGTGTAACCGGACACAAGTCCAGTATAATGTAGTCTGTATCATGTAGTTGTGTAGGAACTTATTTGTTTAACAGTTATTCTCATTGTTTTAGATTTTAGGTTTTTTTTAGTGTCTGTAATCGTTAATTTTGTATTCTCTGTAATATTTTTTTATCTGTTTGTGTTCTGCATTTTGTTTGTACTGTTGCCTTGTCTTGGACAGCCAGGACATCATTGTAAAAGTGATTTTCAAACTGAATGGATTATTTTCCTGATTAAATAAAGATAAAAAAAAAAAATAAAAATAGATAACTGTTCTCAGTTCAGAATTGGGATATGTTGGATGTGGTAAGTAGAGATTATCGTCACATTTTGGATGATTTGGGTTGCAGGATGGGGTCTCCATGAATCAGGCGTTTACGGGAATATCCCATCAGTTAGATCAGGAAATGGGGAGTTAGGGGACCATGTAAATCCCTTAAGTTTTGTTTTCATGCCTGGGGGATACCCTTGGGACTTGGGAGGGTCTGCTTGGACTGAAGCTTGTAATGGTATGTGTCCCAAAAGCATCATTGTGAATGAAACACAAGCGTTCACAGCAGCATTTGTCCTTGTGGAAAATGTTGCTCTTGCTGATAGTGAATTTTCAGATCAAATTTGTTTTTTGTCTTGTCAGGAAAACAATTTATTTTAAAAGGTGGTAAAAGATGAATTGGTGTATTTCTGATGTGACAGATTGAAAAGAACAGTTTTTTACTGACTCATCTTGAACCTGAAAGCTGGTTTTTATCCAGTCAAAAAGCACTAAAGAGTTTATTTCTCAAAACTGCCATGAGAAAAAGATAGTAGATATGATGTGGTTTCAGGATTATTGTTTGCCAGCACGACATGTCTGCAAAGATGATGGTCTGTTTATTTGGTCAGCCCTGGGAAGTGAAAAGTGACATGACCGTTTTTCCTGTCAAGGATGAGGAGACTGGTTTCTTGGATTGAGAAGAATATAAATGTAGCAGGACAGGTTGTTACCTTTCCTGTCTATTGGAGTTTCCTCCTTTCCTCCCCTTGACATGCAACAGGTGTATCCTGTTGTGGTGATTGCTGGGTTGAGCAGAGAGCCCTTTATATTAGGGCAGGTATCTGCTCCTCAGCATGTGTTAACTCATTCTGCTATCAGTAGTTGGTCTGGCTGGTTTTGCCTTGGACCCTCTTCTGGATCTGCTGTGGTCTGCTGGCTGTAACTGGTCTGGTCTGTCATTTTTAGCTTGCGTGAGCTGATTTCACGACTGTATCAACTGGCTGTGTCCTCTTTCTCCCTGCGTGAGGGGAAGCTTGTCACCTGGCTATCGGCTGGCTGTGTGCTGTAGCTTCACTCCTCCGCTCCTGCAGCACCCCTGGTTACACTGCTGTCTTGTCTGGTTCGGGTTTGGCTAACCCTGGCTTTTTATTTATGTGTTCTTAAGGACTGTTAGTCCTTCGGCTTGCTTCCCTGGAACCTTGAACCTGGTTCACCAGTTCTGTTTCCAGGGGAAGATAGTAGGATATCAACCACTCGGACAAAAAGGAGTATAAGTAAGCTTGTGTGGTAACTTTGCAGCCAGTCTCATGGACATTGTGTTATTGTTTTTTTGTTGTATTGCTGTGGTTTGTATTGGGTTGTAGTGCTGCCCATTTTCAGGTTCTAAGTTTACCTTGCAGCTTTCCACCTCCTGGTAGCAAGTGGTTGATTTATTTTAATGTGTTTTAGTGATTCTTAATAAACTGAATTTTAAATAGAAAATGACATCTTGTGTCTTGGTGCACCAGATTTGTGAGTCCTATTAAAGGGGAGAAATCCTACATAAAGTTAATAAATGAAGGGTAAAATAAGTTGAGCATACATTAAACATTAAAACATGGAGCGAGACAAATACAAGAAAGACAGACAAAATACAAGGTTATAACCCAGGGAGAATTATTTCAGAGATCTGTTGTCACACAGAGGTCTGACAGTAATTCTGCCCAGTCACTTAGAGACACCTTCATTTAAAGACTTTGGTTGTGTGCGTCAAGTAGTCTAGAGTCACTATTCTGTTACAAACAGATAAAGACCCATGTCCTGTCTAAAAATTCTCCATGATAGGAAGGACACAACTCAGACAGATGGTTTAATAAGGTCAGAATGACGTTGGCTTTGGAACAAGACAGTCAGACCCTTCGGAACATTAATTGAGAGTAAGGTAATTAAGCTGAGATATGTTAAAACCACAACAAAAGTATGCAAAAGGGAAGAAAAACATGTACAAAATCATTTGTACCTTATTTTGCAGTCTATATGTAGTTTGATGGTCATGATGTTGGATCTTCTTATTTATAATGTAAAGATGCAAATTTATGTCAGCTGAAATTCAACATACTGTTTTATATGTGAGAATTGATGATACTGTAAACAGTACAGAACAGAAAGACAGAGCACACGTTACAAATATTGTAGCTTTAACTAGTGTGTTAACCAGAGTAAATGGCTTGTGCTGTGAAATGTTTGGTTGCCACAGGGACAGTGACACTTGTCAACAATGTCAAACTTGTTGCATTTTATGATTTGTGGCACTTCCAACCTGCTTAGCTGCCAATAAATCTTGGTAAACTCTATCTGTCTCCACCCACTTCCCATCAGAAACAATCTAACAGATGTGATTTGCAACTGTTGGTTTGCCACGGTTTCACTAAAGTATCCATCCATCCATCTTCTACCACTTATCCTGGGTCGGGTCACGGGGGCAGCAGCCCAAAGAGCAAAGCCCAGACTTCCCTCTCCCCACCCACATCTGCCATCTCATCAGAGGGGATCCCAATGCGTTTCCAGACCAGGGAGGCATCCTAACCAGAGTCACCTCATCTGGCACCTCTCGATTTGGAGGAGCAGCAGCTCTACTCTGAGTGCCTCATGGATAATCAAGCTTCAAACCCTATCTCTAAGGGAGAGTCCGAACAAACTCAGTTATTTAGTAGTTCTCTACGAAGTGGAGGCGCCCCAATTTTATTTCCAGCCCAATTCAAAAGTTCAAGTCTGAATGTCTAAAACCTTCAAAGGTTCTGCATTTGTAGGATAAAACTGATATATATGAAGGTCTTTGTAAACAGCAGAAAACTGAAATATGGTTTCTAGGTGTTTCCACTGCAAAAACAGTGATTTTATGACAGTGGGTTAGCAAAGTTGATGAAACAAATGTATGTGTTACATATGTGTTCCTTTGCCAAAAACAGATCTATAAGGATTGTGTCTCTAAAAGTTTTCAGTCTGGTTGATTTTGCTGTGTTTATCTAGTGAAACTTTTTAGTTCCATCAGAGATGCATCTGCCTGAAAGGACCTTTGATCCAACGTTCTGACTCTATTGTCTCCTTCTTCAGATTTCAAACTCATCTTTGGTTTAATTCTTTCCTTAAACCTTATTTATCCCCATTACTCCTGTTGGTCCACATTTACAATATCATACTTGTCCTTCTTTGCCTCTCATCTACCCCCACAACCTCCAGTAGGTCTGCTAGTGGAAATGTTCTTAGAGGGGGCTGTTCAACTTGGATAAAGCCTTACCCCCTGCAATGGCATCTGTGTCTTGTAACCAATGAATCTCGCACACACACATATTGTCTCTCTGCATGTATAACCCCCCACTATCTGCTTCTCTGAAATTGTTACAACCACTTTTATGTTTTTTGTTCCTTTTCTCCTTCTACAAAGCTAGTATATATCCATTTTACCCTCTCTTCCTAGTTCCACCAACCAGATTTTACCCCCCAGTTTTCCTTTTTCTTACTTCTCCCATAAGCTTTTCAAAGGAGAACCCCAGCAATGAGACATTCAAATCACAGATATTTCACCATTTCTTCACCTTTGGCTACACAAAGTCCTTCTGTTTACCCCCGATTCACTTGTGCTGAGGAGGTCTGAGCTGCTGGGGGCTTTTGTTAGTCACTACATGGACTCTGTGGATGAATATTCTAGTCTTGTGAAATTATTATTTGGAATAAATTACACGAATGTGATGTTTTTACTTTTTTCAAAGCCTGTGTTCATTTGCAAGTCACGGTGTACATAGAGATTCCCATTTCTCTTGTATTCATGATCTGAAGTAATGTTTTTTTTATGTGATAATCATAGTTTGAGCAAGTAAACATGAGGAAAACTGGCAATATTGAAACTCTGTAGTGGCCATGTGGTTTATTCACAGTGGGGAATAATTTTATTAATAAAGTTTTTGGTAACTGCCTTCATGTAAATGCACTCTTAGCAACAGACAGAAATATGACCACCATCTGATGGACCTGAAGTTGTCTGCAGAGGTGCCACACATATGCAGGATATTTTAATAGGGTTACCAAGACAAGACAAAGGTTAGTGTGGAGGGGGAGGTGGGGGATATTTAATATCAATAGCTGCAGTGCAGAATTATAGGGATTCTTGTGTCTTTAACTTTATTAATAACAGCTTTCTGTCTTATCCAATGTTAGAAAAAGCAAACAAAGAAAGAAGCAGTTTTCTGGATATATGTCTACAGACACTAGGTGTTATGGAAAAAAATACCTAGAGGTCTGTTAATATGAGCGCTGATAATAACTATTTTTAAATTTTTTTATATTTTTATTTATTTATTTATTTTTGGCCAGAAGTGTGTTATGGTGCCGATCAATCGCAGGATTAATCACAACTTGTATAAATTCTCTAAGGTCACTTCCCCCACCCGCAGGAAGATAAAATCCGGGATATGTCAGTAGCACCAGAGATGAGCAGGTAAAATAGACCCCCAGCCCTACCCCCCACCTGCAAAACCCGTCCGAACTCTAGGACAGGTATTTGATAAACGGGCTATGACTCGCTGCTTCTTGCTGGGAACACTGTAAATGATTCCTTTGTGAATAATTTTACCTCCCACTCGTATATTAGATGAATGTGTTCTCAGTGTAAGCTGAGGAAGAGGAAAAGAAGTTACATGAAGAGTAACATTTCTTATTCATCATAATATTCTTCTAAATCCATGTTTAAGTATTTCCAGAGAAAAAAAAAAATCACTTTCCTCAGTTCATTTTTACTTTATACCTGCTTTATTGTTTTCAGGGTCAATTTTTCCCACCTGTAGAGGTGGGCTGCATACTGGTCACCAACAAATGGCTTATTAAGATACAAAGGGTGTCTTACCCAAAGCATGAAATGGCCTCAGGAGTCTCTGGTGGAAAAATAGCTGATTGATTCTACATGTTTGTTCAATTTGTATTTATTGTTTGGTTGAAATAGCTGATGTCAGTTTAATAATTAAAGAACGTGTGTTTTGCTAAACTTTATTGTTACAGTAAATACATCTATAAGATTTTCCCCGTGCAGGTTACCAGTGATGATCAATGACCAATGAGATATCTTCTCTGGAGCAATATGTGAGTTACATTGAGTCAGTTTGCTTAGTGAAAGTGGATTTAGAGCACAAGTCTGTTCCATGAACAGACTTGTCCCAATTTGAGACATACTCACCCTGCTGCTATGGTCCACTTCAGGACAAGAAGGTCTTCACAGGGACAATAAGTGTCAAATTTAAAAAGCTAAACCATAATATTGTACATAATACATTGATTGCAAAACATGTTTTAAAAAAGAGAAAAAGACACACCACATAAACATCACCTGCAGCATAGACCTCTATTATTATTCAAAAGACGATGTTTATATGCTGTAATCAGCTCATGATATTCAGCTGATGTACAGCTTTGACATCGTTTTATCCTTCTGTCTCTGATGCCATCTTGGCTTCTCCTTTACATTCCTGTAGCTCTGCTCCTCTGCGTCTTTGTCATGTCCAACATGTGCTCGGTACATTTCTGGGACTGTGGCCAGAGTTGAGAAAGGGATTTAGACTGAGCATTACTAGTGCCAAAAATCCCAACAGTGATTAGTTAGTCACAGACGCTTGTCAAGTCCTTTAGGGAGAAGATGTCATGGTATTCCCCTTATATGTGCTGCTGATGATTGTATTTATCTCCTAAAAGGACTGAATTAGATTTTTGAGGCTTTCTCCTAGTTAAATACAGTCTGGTTAAGATTCTCAAATGTATCTTAAATGTATTAGAAGTTTGATTAATTGGCTTTCAGTCCCAAAACACTGGTCATTTTATGAGTAAATGGTTGTTTCTGTCATATTTGACAGAATTACAACAGGGTGTATCCCATCTCTTGAAGGATAGCTACTGTAGAATAGACTCCATCATCCAGGCTTATGGTTAAATTTATGTTAGTAGCTGCAGTTTCTTTTTTGCTACTGGTAGAAATCTTTACTTTAGACAAATCTGTGTTTCAGGAAAGAATAGAAAAGGAATGGTTAAAAAACAAACAAAAGAATTGAAGAAATAATTTAACTGCTTTTTTTTTGTAGTCTTGAAACTTGAGACATAAAAAGATTACACAAAACCACAACAGCCTAAATGCATTTTTATCTAAGAAATCTAAATATGTTTTCATTAGTCTTTGAAGAGTAGCTCAGTTGTTGTCATGGATATGTTAAATATCGAGCTTGTATTTCATGTCTGTTCAGATGGGACTTTCTTTAATTTTCCAAAATTACAAGAACCACTAACTGCAGACACTCCCTGTTTTACTGCTGGCAAAATTTTCAAGAAGGGGCTTTTCTGACCCACCAACAAGTGCTTTGGTTGGAGTCTTGTTGTACCTTAATAACCAGAAAGCATGGCGCAAACTCCGCTTTTCAATATTTTCCCATGCTATGACAATTATTTGGCAAAGAACATAAAAGATTAGCACAATAAGTGACCAAATCTTTAATAGCAATCTGCCACAAATTTGTCTTTAATGCAGGGATTTCACAGCCTCAGCAGATCATTTTCAGCTCTTTGCCACCCACCTAGCTTTCCCACAGACCTGGCAAACTTCACCAAGTCTTTTGGCAAAGTTAGAGTACTATTCACAGCAATCTTTAACTTGCTGCACAAGTTTGTACAACCAGTTATATGTAACCACAATCATCAATGTTTCTGCCCAGTCTAGTCTGTATACCCCTTTGCACATAGGGATTTGTGAACGTCTGTAGCTAAGCTAATGATGATAGATGTTGATGCTGGTTGCGCGTATTCAAGCCACAAGTCTACAAAATGCATTTATAATGAAAGGTTGGTTCTGTGCGAGTTGCTGAAATGTCACACAATCAATGCTGGACAGGAAAAATATGGTTTTATAAGCATTCAACTTTAGGATCCAGACACAGAAAGGTTTCTTACACTGAAATGTACAGACAAAAGAAATACAGTTGTCTGTGCAGTAAAACCCGTTGTTATATTACCGTGTTTCATGCATTGTAGTAGTAGAAGATTCCAGCAAACAGTGTTGTTGCATTTTTTAGTCATTTATTTCTTTGGATATGAAAACCATGGTGTTAATATCATCAACAAATGACTACCATAATGTGATTCTTTCTGCTGAATACTCCTACATGCTGGACTGCTTTCCATGACAAGCACAATGACAAATTAAAGTATTTCAAAGGACCTATTTAGAGGTCCAGATGGAACATCTTACACTGCAAGTTCCAATTTTATATGGATGAATACCTGAAGCACAATATAATTTAGAATTTGGGTTTTTAATTGCTAACATTGTTTCTGTGAGAACTGGCAAAAACCTGAGATTGAACCTTTTCCTTTAGAGAAAAGATTTTGTTTTATTATATAATATAAATGGACTGATTTTGTTCATTTGGTATGTTTTTTCTTGGATGCAGTCAAAATTATCACATTGTGAAAATAAACATGTGAAAATGCAGTTGGGAGAATGACAGTAGCTGCTTTGCTGGACAGATTTGTGAAAGCAAAACATAATTAGCTTTTTGTGAAATTTCGTATCTATTGTAGAATGATACAGTTATGTACACATTTATTCACAATGCTCTCCATCATACTCGTATGTTTGTTATTTTAGATTTTACCCCGTTATGGTCTCTTACCCTGACCATCTGACTGAAGATGATCAACTAATGAGTGTAAGTTGATAATATACTTCACTGCTTCTCATTTGAGTAATCACCTAAAGAAACTTGTCAAGTCTAACCTCTTGCTACAAGGTAGTAGTCTCATCTTTTATATTATCATAGCCCACAGAACAAGCTACATCTGGTATAATAGTTATGAATAAAGTTTTACAATCATGCAGAGTTTAGAGACTCTTTCCAAACACATACCTAAAATATTTATTGCAATGTCTTAAACAACCCTCAATGAGATAACTCATGTTCAAGCCCCGTTATTCCCAGTGCCATTCATCTCACTGAAGTTTTTGGCCTAGATAAAACTTATAATGTGACCCTCTTTTTGCAACTTCTTGTATAGCTTAGTTGTGCTTGTAAAACAAAGGTCGCAGGCCTCTGAATTTCCAAAGATATTTGGTTTATATTCCAACCCTCTTCCATTTCATATTTTTACATCATCTTGAAACACATTTGCATAATTGATTGCAAGATTATCTTTATTTTCATACAACACACGGTATGGGTATAAAGACAGACCCACGGCCATGTAGATACAAAGTTATAGACATGTTTTAGTAGTTTGAAAATTGTGAGCAAGGACTTCACTGCGCTAGTTAAATGCCATGGCAGACCACTTATCAAATTCTCATTACACCTCATCATAATCCATCTCAGGGGTAAATAAACCGTTGTCATGTTTGGCATTTTAAACCTACAAACCGTCATGTGAAAAGGAAAATACATATTTTTTCACCTTTTCAGTTCTAGATTTTACATGACCACCTCATTAGTATATATATATATAGAAATACATTCTCAAATTAAGAACAATGTAGAATATACTAGATAGTATTATAACTTCTTTACCAAATACAGCAATCAGCTAGCATTAACGGAAAAGTAGTATCATTACTGTTCATCAAATGTATTCAATTAATACATAATCAACAAGTAAGCATCACTGTATGAGGAGATATTTGTGCAGTTTTCTGCAGTGGTGCATTCAGGTGTGTTTACACAATGCCAAGGAGGAAAGACACATCTTTGCAAACCAAATGATGATGATAATCCATCTGAAAAGGGTTGTAAGACCAACATTTAACAATCTGTAGTCTAACATTCTGCAGCAGAAAATTACAAGTAGAAATCATTTCAGTTTCCAAATTACCATGAAGTGGACGTCCCACTAATTTTATTTTAAGATCATAGTGCCAACCTCAGAGAAACAGAAAAAAAAAAAATCAGGAACTATACCTTTAACTCTACAGGTCCCAGTTAGCAGTTAGTTTGTTATGAATATTTCGATTTTGATAAGAATAGAAACCACAGAAGAAGCACACACTTAGCTAAGTGATTGGAATAAATGTTGTTACTCTATTTATTCATAGATTTGGCCCTGCAAACCTTTTCATTAAGCCTGATGTTTTGACTGGCAGCCTTCCCGAAAAGCAAAGACAAAGACAAATTAAAGTGATTTTCCTTTTGTCATGTTCCTGTGTGCTTTTCCAGTATGAGAAATTAGATCTGTTATCATTAAAATAAATCTTCAGTGGGAAACTTTAATGCCGCTTAGTTTGTGTTTCTCCCTCCAGAAAAGTCAGGAGCCAATCCAGAAGAGGAAGGAAGAAAATCAGCACCACAGGAAACGAGATTTGCCAAATCAGTCTGGAGGAACATTGGAGAACCAACGTTTGTTATTGTTTCAGTGAAATGAAGAACGTGTCTGTTTAAAGCGGTCATCATTCCACTGAGCATGATTTGAGTTGTCATGTTAGATTACTTGCATCATATTTAAAGCACTGGATTATTTTAGAAAATAATAATAACATTGGTTATCTTTAACACTGAAATTGTCAGTAGAATATATTCTGAATGAATAGAAAAGTCAAACAGACTCTGACGGGTTTCCATTGCCATTTATAAATGATTATAACATAAGTGTTTCTGTTTGTTCGCTTAATATTTTGCAGCAGATATAATTGATATGAGCTGATTATGTTGGAGGTTTTATATCATTTGTCCCCCTGCACCTACTTTCCCTTCTTGAGGAAGACTCGTGCCCCATGTCCTTCACCTGCAGCTGAGCTGATGACCTCTTGTCTTTAAGGCCATTTCTGCTCTGTAGTCAGCACCAGTTCACCAGCTTTCATGCAGTATTGTTCAGATATGCATTTGAGTTAATTGTATAAAGAAAGCTGAATTGGTAAAATAACCTTGTTTTTTATTTTCTCTCTGCCTGTTTCCAGCCCCTTTGGTTAAATTTCTTGTCAAATGGGAGCAGACCTGCTGTAACAGACTTGAGATGCAAATGTGCAACTTGAACTTTTACACGATTTATCACTGAGAACACATTGAATACAGCTCTGCCTGTTGTGCAGACTACAGCATATGTGGAGGCATGTTGTGCCTCTTACAGGAAGCTGCTAAGCTGTGACTCAACAAGCTTTTCACAAATGATCACTGGAGTTTCATGTGAAAGTGCAAACAATTTGTTTAAGACATTTTTTACTTTCTTTTGCTTTCCACAAATGTGCTTCACAGTGGGAGACTTTCTGCAGGAGATGCTCTCTAATGGTGAGAAATGAGAAACTGAAACATCTGTCCACAGTGAACAAGAGTCAAGCAGATAAGACACAGTGGAAATCTTATTTTCTTTACTACAGAATAGCAGATTAAGGTGTTGTAATGTACACACATCAGAATATGGTTAGCCTAATAGCACAGTAGCTAAGATGTACTACTGAGATGCAACTGAAGTGCAGACTTTCAGGTTTAATTCAAGGGGTTAAAAAAAATAAAACATCTAGCAGCTATAATCAATTTAATGCAATAGCTCTTCATCTCAGCAGCTCAAACAAACTAGACAATGGAAATTACAGTAAATGAAATGTTTATTGCACAAATTATTTCTAATACTTTGTGAAGACTCCTTTGCAGAGAATGACTGCCTGATGTGTGTGACTCATAAACATCACCGAACACTGTGTTCTTCCTCTGTGATCCATCACACAACCTCTCCTGCAGCTGTCTTCAGTTGTTGCTTGTGTATGGGTCTTTCTGCCCACAACCACTCTGAAACTCTGCCATGGTTGAGATCTAATGACTGACTCAGCCATGGCAGAATTTCATTTTACTTAACTTTTTGATTTCTTCTTTTTTTTCCAACCTGAAAGTGATCTGTTCAACACAAGCGCCTTTGACTGCATGTTGGGGGTTCACGGCAACAGATTATAATTGTATAAGCAACATCTGTAATCAGATCTTTTACCTGTTTGACTGATGACAGATGCAGAAAGAAATAGCTTTAGAGTTAACTGTCCAATTGCTTTCGGTTTCTTTAGTAAAAAGCAGTCAGATTTTAAAGAGCTGTGGCTTCAAAACATTTCGTCCAGTTTGGAAGGGAATAGCCTCAAATTACAACTGAGTCTGCATTTTAACAAAATATTCATTAAAAAGAAACAAAGAAAACTTGTGTCAATATGTGTATATATATA
>JBAMHX010000007.1:22204238-22221948 GCA_037177515.1 Pseudomugil tenellus | reverse complement strand
TCATTATTAAATTTATATTCTTCTCAATCTAAAGAAACCAGTGTCCTCGTCCTTGACAGGAAAAACTGTCTCCTACACTGTGTAATTGAAAGTAAGATTACTTAATGAGTAGTTAATGGTGTAATTTTGAGAGCATTGCTTCCCAGGAGCCACATAACTGATTACATGAGAGCTTTAAACTCAAGGGAAATTGATGAATCACAGAGGAGGACAGTTATTAAACTTATGTTGACAAAAGAGGATGATATATGTCATGTGGTTAGTAGTATTTAGTGGAGATTAATCTAACAGATTAGTACTGATATTAGTGCAAAGATTATTACAAATGACTATCAGGGATCTGTTGACAAAAGAAGACATGCAAAGGTTAATACCAAGGACCATGAACCGAGATGAGGGAGCATACATCCCTTGCGACACCTGGAACGCAGTCCTGAAGAAGACATCAGACAGTAGGGTGTGTAAGTACTCTCTACTGTCTGAAAGAACTACATAGCAGCCTATAGGTCATGTCACAGAGACATAACGTGATGCTTCTGAAGATGACTAAAGGAAGTAGTCGAAACATAATAATAATAATACATTTTATTTAAACATGAAACATGTTAACCAGGTAAACATACAAGAACTCTGTCTTACAAAAAGAACTGTAAAAAAAAAAACAATGGTTCATTCTGTTGCAAAATTCAATCTCATTTATGCTCCAAGTGTTTGTGCCACAGGTGTCCAGATATCACAGTGTGATCCTGTATAAATTATTGGATGGCACATCTGGCAACAGAACCAGCCTTCACACTCCCGTGGTCTGTCACAAATCCATGAGCACATAAATTCACTTAAAACAGGGTCACCCCCCACAGCTCAACTGTTTTGTATCCAAGTGCCAGCTCTTGTTCCTGACATCGTTGGTGGTGGTTCCTGTGCATAAAAAAGCAGAAGAATATAAACATTGAAATCTCTCAAACTGAGTAACTGGTCTCCAACACACACACACACAAAACTGCACACAACACAGGAAAACACAGTCTGTGCTGTTTTCTGTGTTTCTGAACTGTGTAATTGAGCCCAGATGCTTAGGAAACAAGGAGCTGGTGTGTGTCGTGTGTGTGTGTTTGTGAAGCAGAGATTCCCTGCCCAGATATGAAACAACTCTATCAGTCATCCATGATGTTATTGCATTAATCCTTACTCAATTTCACATATCAAAAATCAAAACAAACGTAGATGATTAGTTAGGGAGGTGTCAAAGACATTAGTTGGAGACTGAAGCCAAGCAAAAAAAAAAAAAATAAATAAAACTTCCTTTATCACATGTACTGACACACATATGTGGTGTATTTTTTTAATGAAGTAGTCCACCCCTAACTTTTCATCTGATCTTGAACAAAGAGGGGTCACAGACATACAGAGGAAGTGTTTCAACTGGAAAATTAGCTCACAAGACGGCAGTGTGCACGTAAAGACACTCCATCATCTTGTGAGCTTCTGCATCTGCTAATCACCAGCTGGAGTTATGGTAATGTGTGTGTGTGTGTGTGTGTGTGTGTGTTATCCACTGCTCACTGCATGTTATTATAGAAAGAACCAGAATGGTTTCCTTTACTTTCTTGTACATCCTCTTCCAGATGAGCACAAGTTTTCATATGTAAATATTTAAAATATTTATCACCATCAAAGACATGACTGTAGATATAGAAAATTAATAAAATCACAGTCTACAAATATCTTGTGAAAAAAGTTGTTTGGATTATTGATTTTGGTCCGTTTTTCTTTGTGTGATCATTAAATGAGCTCCTCGTGACTTCACTGTGCACTGTATTGGATCTATGACATAAATCAAACAGGAGGGTGTCACTTCTCTGCTCACATTTCTTATCCTGGGCGTCTTTCCAAGCCCAAAGTGGCCTCTTGTTATCACATCTGTTCCACTAAAGGAGACAGAGAGGCCATTCAGTCTTATCTGAATGACAAATTGAGATACCCTGCTGCTATCCTGCTTTGTGGAACAAGACTTATTTACAGCCTGTATATGTCAGCACAGATATACAACATGTTTCTTTAGCACACAGGACGCGATTAAATTATTTTGCTGTATGGCATCAACAAGCACTAAGAGTCACTCTTGATTTCAGCAAATTAAATGAGAAAACTGTGACCTTGTAGGTTGTGATGCGACTGTCAGCATATTTTCAGGTGACAGGTGGTTTACATGTATTGTGAGCCCAGCTTAATGTATGTGAACAAATGATGCAATAATGAATGAAGTAATTCTCTGTGGAAAACGACTGTTTTAAAATTGTGTCAACCTGAGGAGAAAATTGCTTGTTACTATTTATTATTACAGGACACTCCAACCACAGTGTTTCAGGTGGGTTAAATTTTCACCATGTATCCATAGCAGATGTCATCAGTTTAAAGTTATAACCTTTTCTCTTTGTCCTGCCACACAACTAAAAAGTACAATCACGCATTCATTTTTTACATAACTACTTTAAAATCTTTGGAAATGGCAAGTAAGCCATTTTAATAATAGTGTCATTTGCTGTGTGCCAGTGTGAAACCACATGTGGTTACATATCTGCATGCCCCACATAGCAATAAATAATTACCTTGAAACCCATTTATTCAACCAGTCTCTTGGATGGACTTTATTTAATTACACATTTCATACAAGCTACATGTGGATGAAATTGCTCAGAGGAATGTAAAAGCATAAGAATAACGATAAGGACAATTTATTGGATACAATATGACCCAAACAATAACCAACCTATCACAGGATCAACTTCAGCATGTTCTATTAAAGTAAAAAAAAAAACTGTGTAAGTAAATAGAAACGCATTTTTAAAGCACAATAAACACACACACACACACACACACAAGGAAATAACAAAAAGTAAACAGTAAAAGATAATAAATCAGTAACTAAGTAACTAAATTGGAACTACCATGCCAGCCAGTACTGCTTCTGGTCTGTACGGTTAGGAAATAATACTGATTATCAGTCACTTTTACCTTCAAATGATAAGCATGCAACTTGCAAGACAATGGTAAAAATGAGGTGAACTAAATCATTTAGCCCTAAATGGTTAAGTTTTTTATGATTGTAAGTACAAAGACAAAGGCAAAACCAAAGCTCGTGTGAAGTTTAATATGAACATAAACTTACATAATTTCTAGTTTCTAATAGTTTTTCCTGCTACATGCTGGGACCTTGACATTAAAGTGCCTATTGCTTAATCCAATATCTTCAGTTCACACGTTGCTGTTTTTTTATTGCAATGAAGTAATGATGTGATGTGAGGCAGTGACATATCAACATTTTTTCTAAAGTCACAATCAAATGCACAATTTTTAGTGCTATTAATCAAATTTAATCAACTTATGTTGGTTACTTGCATGTGTTTGAGTTTATTTGCTATTTCTGTTTATTAAAGGTATTCAACTCTGTGAGGACAGAAATCTTTTTTCTCACTGTGCAATACAAATTAATATGGGGGGCAAAAACTCATGAAATTAATTATTAAAACTTTAGTGCAAAAATTCAGATTAAAGCCAGAGGTGTGAAAAATAAGTTATTGCTAGAATTGGGTTAATCTCCAGAAAATAAAATGATGACTCTCTGAACTGTTGGAAATTTGAAAAGACTGTGACAGAAATGAGAGAGATTACTGAAAAACACCTTCTCATCTAGCATGACTTCACCGTGGGGTGTGAGGCCGCCTTAAATTTCACTCATCATGGGGCTCAGGTCCACAACCATGGCAGAGGTTCAGTCCAGGGCATGGGCCAATAATAAATGAAAAGTCATCATTGTGCAAACATGATGACATATGGATTGATGTTGTGGTAACACATATTATTACACTGTGCTTAGAAGTATTAGTTCGGCCTGATATGCAGCTCGTGTGCCCTGTGACAAAACTTTGAATGCATTATGAACCTATTATATAACCATAAAATGTTAGTCCAATCCACGAATGTTTAAGTTAAACCACCTTTTTGTTTCATTGTGATTATAGCCAAGTAGACTATAACTTCATTTTGTTTAATTTGATCTCTGCAGAGTTGGATGTAACTGTATTGCAATTTGTGTCTACAGACCATATTAAATGCTGTGTGATACCTTTTCATTTTGTCAAGAGAAGGTTTTATGTTTCCCATGATACACAAATATTCATACTGTATACAGTAATCTGATGCCAAAGACACCAGCTTTGGACTTAAAATTGGCTGAGGGGGAAACAATAGAAATCACAGAAATTAGTTTGAACAGACAGCTCCTTAGAGTTAAAGTGTAATGGACTGTGTGAGTGTGTTGGCTGCTGCCCTGAACATTTACAGGAATGGGTGGACAGTATGACATACAGTGGCTATTCAAGTATTGTGTCTCTTTTGAGTTTTTTTATATTTCTGCATATAATCGACCTAAATCTTTAGAATTTTCCCCCAGTTCCTGCATTTTAAATTTGATCCTTTTCAATAAGGAACATTATTTATTGTTGCAAAGCTTGAAGTGAGAGCAGAAGGCCTAAATGTGTTTTGTCTGCAAACTTTCCTGGATTTTGATGTGTTTATACTTCTCCATAGTAATAATGTGATTGAAACTATGCCCGGAAGCGTACCAGTTTGCACAATGGAAATTATGAATGTTGAACAAAAAAAAAACTTAAACTGTCACAAAAAGTCACCAACATTGTCATTAACTTAGGAATAAGGATACTGGTTTAAATGTCTTCCTACAAAGGAAAGAGTAAAGATAAAGTCCATATCAGGCAATGATAAAGTCCATATGGAGGGGATTAAGTGCTTCCCCAATTAATTTCTTCATAATTTACCAACTGCAAAAAGTCCATGATTTCTGAAGGGGATTTTGTTGCCATTCATTTTCATTTTAGCAACTTTACACAAAAACTACTGGAGAAATTTTCATGGCTATTTTTTTTTATTATTTTATTTATTTATTTATTTTTTTGCAATTATGGGTCACAGTCTAATTTTGATTCCATTAAATTTTGGTAGTGATCTGGATTACCATCAGGAACCAGGACATTTTGGGAGGATTCTTTATCATTGCCTTGTTCAGTATTACTTAAATAAATGGTCAGAGTCCTTGGTCAAACAACACAGGCGATGTTTCCAACAGGTTTTACATATTAAAGATAAATTCTCAATACTATGATCTAGAACAGAGGGGAAAGGGGATTTTGGGGATTTTCATGGGAAAATAAATAAGATGTAATCAAGACCACAACATAGTGAAGACACTGTGGAGTCACTATCATTGTATCTAGTAATCTAATTGTGCATCCATATAAAATTAAATGTTGGAAAAAAACATTGGGTGAAAATCACAGCTGAGCTGCTTGGCAGAAATTTGCTTTCTGGGTGCTTTTTTTTTGGTTAGCTTTGTTTTTTATGCTGGTGGTAAGAATCCACATTTTGGTATGAAATGATGTTGAAATGTTGAGTTCAATGCATGGATGCATTTAAACTTCAATATCAAGCTGCTTGTATGAATCAGCAAGGAAATAAAACGATTGCTGAAAGTGTGGATTCACCCTTGTTTGGCATCACACAATAGCATTTGGGAGTTACCACCCACAGAAACACACACACATAAATACACGTCAGTCAGTGTCATCAGCCTTAGGTGACCTTGTTTCCTTGTGAGTCAGTGTAACCAGAACACCCACATAGCAGATAAAAGGAAGTCCTGGGACTCTGTATCTGTGTGAGGATGCTTGTGTGTGAGTCTTTGGAGGGGATGAAGTGCTTCCCCAAACAAGTGAGCAATCTGATCTTTTGGGGAACATTTGGAGAGAAGCTTATTTTAGATGTCCTTTATGGCTCTCTGGCTCCTCTAAAGTCACCTATCAGTCCTTGCGTTATCATTCAGATATGCTAAATCAGTCATGCATGTGTACAAGATTTTCTGCAACAACAACATATTCTGTTTTTATAGCCGTACAATCATGTTTACCATTGTTGTTGAAGTCTTCATTCAAATCATTTACATACATCCTCATACATAAATAATTATTATTACTCATTTGAACAAACAAAACATTTTATCCATGTTGTAATCAGGAGTCACGCATAACCTTATTGTATTTTTACCACAAACAGAAAATGGACTGATTGACTTTTCTACCATTTAGTTGGATGTTGACTGAAAGGGTTGAGGATGGTCTGTGGCAGTGATATTCAATTTGGTCCTAAGAGGGTCCCAATCCAGCAGGTTTTCCATGTATCCTTGCTCCAACACATCTGACTCAACCTAACCAGTCATTGTTCAGAACCTGATTGGCTGTCAGATCAATTTAATTTAATTCAGGTGTGTTGAAACAGGAATGCATGGAAAACCTGCTAGACTGTGGCCATCATAGAACTACATTTTGTACAATGTCTTTTCCGAACTTATACCGGTGAACTGCACCTAGTTTAACTCCCTGACACTCCTGGAGGACGCTTAGCAGGTTTAAAATCTAACCTTGCCTATTGTATTTTCTAACCATGTGCCATGTTTTTAATTTTTTTCATTCTAACTCAGAAACATTGCATCCCTGCTCAGCACGGCTGAACCCTGAACTCTACCGCTGCACAATTTTCTATGGTGTGGAGTAATAAATGCCATCTGCAAAGTTAGACATCCTCAGATACTGAGAAATTGTCAGTTTTTTTATTTTATTTTCCATACTGTTCTGGATATAGCTGTTTTATTAAAAACTAGGATTCTGTTTAACAAACTAACTGTTTTAAATCTTCTCCAAATCTGTCCATTTGGAAGCATCTGAGGAAAGTGTAATAAATTTCCCCGGTTAGGTTTTGAACAAAATTGCTTGTGATAGGGTCTTCATTTCACCTCCGTCCTTTGACTTATCTCTTGTGAGGCCCCCATTTTGCATCCTTTGATCATTTTGAGACCATAAACGTCACCTGACTCACAAACCTGATTTACAGTATGAAATCATCTGGCTTGCCATATGATGTTTTTCCTTCTTGCCTTCTTAAAGAGGTCTTGTCAAGCTTAGGTTATTTTATTCTCAGCATCATTAAGAGTCGGGATAATGTCCTGGCTGAGGCCTTGTCCAGGACCATATAAAAGATTGTTTCTTGTCCTTTTCAGAGTCCTGACTATTTTCTCTTAAATATGCGTCAAGGATCCAGTTGCTGAGATGGAGTGATGGGTTATGTGGTGGGCACAAGGAAACTTTGTATTGTGGTTCTGAGTATGTGTGAATTTTTTACATAATTTATTTTTTGTTATATAGGTGGCCTATTTGTCAGGTTTGCTGTTGAAATCCTGTTTTGATGGGGGGGGCAATTTGATGGCTCTGGGCCTATCTGTTGATTGTTTTGTTTCTTTTCAGGCCAATCACCCATCATCACCAGCTGTCCCCAATCACCCATGATCCTCATGGGTGAGGGGTGATTGTTGGAATGGTGCTGTCCACACAGAAGTTTATATAGTCTGTCACACACTCAGTCAAAGCTTTGATGTCATCTACATTAAGTTCACAGAAGACATTCCAGTCTGTAGCCTCGAAGCATCCTAGAGTATCTTCAGCATCATTAGACCAGGTTTTAATAGTCTTTTTAAAGACTGTTTGTTGTTGAACGGTGGGCTTGTGGGAGGAGGCGAGAAGAACGAGATTATGGTCACATTTTCTTAAAAGTGGCAGGGCAGAGGAGCAGTATGCATTTTTAATATTTACATAAACTAAGTGCAAGTTTTGTTTTATCTGGTGGAGCAGCTGACAAACTGTTGGAAAGTTGGTAGAGTATCAGTTAAGTTTATTTTGTTTAAAATAAATACACAGCTAAAAAAAAGGCACACTAAAGTAGCATGTTGTAGATATGAGTGAATGAATGAAATAGTTTTAATAAATATTTTGCTCTTTCCTTAGTTGAATGTGATAACAACAAAATCACACAAAAATTATCAATGAAAATCAAATATATCAACCCATGGAGGTTTGGATTTGGACTTATACTCAAAATTAAAGTACACTACAGGCTGATCTAACTTTGATGTGAAGTCCTTTAAAAAAGTCAAAATGGGGCTCAGTAGTGTGTGTGGCCTCTGCGTGCTGGTATGACATCAGGACATGCTCCTGATGCTACTGAGCTGCACTAAAGCATCCGCCAACTCCTGGACAGTCTGTGGTGCAATTTTGCATTGGTGGATGGAGCGAGACATGAGGTCCCAGATGTGCTCAAGTGGATTCAGGTCAGGGAAACGAGCGGGCCAGTCCATAACATCAATGCCTTCGTGTTGCAGGAACTTCTGACACACTTCAGCTAAATGAGGTCTAGCATTGTCTTGCATTAGGAACCCAGGGCCAATCGAACAAGAATATGGTCTCACAAGGGGTCTGAGTATATCATCTCAGTACCTAATGGCAGTCAGGCTACCTCTGGCGAGTGCATGGGGCACCCCAAAGAAATGCCAGATCACACCATTACTGACCCACTGCCAAACTGGTCATTGTGGAGGATATTGCAGGTAGAATGTTTTCGAACCTTGCCAGAGCTCGTATTGATGTGCCATCTTTGATAAGCTGCACCTAAGCCACTTGTATGGGTTGTAGATTTGGTCTCATGATACCACTAGAGTGAAAGCACAGCTAGTTAGAATACTTCGTCAGCATTCTGAAATCACTGAGACATGTATGAGTAAAAAAGGGAATTGTTATATGAAAGTCCAAATTGTTACATCAAGGTTAGGATTCTTAGTCAACACTCTGACATCTCTCAAAATTTTGAGTCAATTAAAGTCAATTCAAAATTTTAGTCAGCATTCTGTGCTCAGTCAGAAGTTTGACATCAAAGACGGAATTCTTTGTCAGCAGTCAGACATCATGATTAAAAATTGTAGATCAAAGTTGAAATTGTGTCTTCACAGTCAGAATTCTTACATCACAGTCAAAATTCTTAGTCAGCATTCTAGGATCAGTCATGTGATACCAAAATAGATACATTTTTAATCCCCAGAGAGAAGTTTGCAATACAGCCAAAACCAAACAGGTTATGACTGTTGAAGCCAGTCCAAATTGAAAGTCCGAAATGTTACATCAACATCAGAATTTTAAGTCAGCATTCTGTGCTCAGTCAGAATTTTGAAATCACAAATAAGAATTCTTTGTCAGCATTCAGACATTAAAATTTAAAATTGCTAGATCAAAGTTGAAATTGTGACATCACATTCAGAATTCTTATATCGAACTCAGAAATCACAGTCAGCATTCTAACATCTCTCAAAACTGTGAGATCAAAGCCAGAGTTGTGAAGTCAGATTTCTTAGTCAGCATTCTGAAATCACTAAGAAATGCGAGATCAAAATTAGAACTGTGACAAGAAAGTTTGAATTGTTCTTTTAAGTCAGAATTCTGATATGACTCAGAATTTTGACATCACAGTCAGAATTCTTACATCATAGTAGGAATTCTTAGCATTCTGTAAGATTTGTGACATCAAAGTCAGAATTCTTAGTCAGCATTCTGGGAGTCACTCAGAATTGTGACATAACAGTCAGAATTATGACATCAACCTCAGAATTGTGATATAAAAGTCAGAATTCTTAGTCTGCATTCTGACATCTCTCAAAATTGTGAGATCAGAGTTAGACTTGTGATATCAAAGTCAGAATTCTTAGTCTACATTCTGACATCTCTCAAAATTGTGAGATCAGAGTTAGACTTGTGTGATCAAAGTCAGAGTTGTTACATCCAAATTTTAATTTTTAGTCAGCATTCTGGTTTCAGTCAGAAGTGTGACATCAAAGTCAGAATTCTTTGTCAGCAGTCATACATCACAATTAAAAATTGTTAGGTCAAAGTAGAAATTGTGACATGAGAGTAAGAATTCTTACATCGCAGTCAGAATTATTAGTTAGCATTCTGTGATATGTTACATTTGTGAGATCAAAGTCGGAATTGTGACATCAAAGGCAGAATTCTTAGTCAGCATACTGAGGGTCACTCAGAATTGTGTCATCACAGTCAGAATTGTGACATCAAAGTCAATTTTTTGTCAGCATTCTTAAGTCACTAAGAAATGTAAGTTCTAGTCAACATACTAAGGTCACTTAAAATTGTGTATTCACAGTGAGAATTTTTATATCTAAGTCATAAATCTTAGTCAGCATTCTGAAATTAATAAAAAAATGTGAGATCAAAGTAAGCACAATGATATGAAAGTCTTTATTGGTATCAATATTGTGAGATCAAAGTGACATCCCAGTAAGAATTCTGGCATCACAGTCAAACTTCTTATATCTTTGACAGAAATCTTCGTCAGCATTCTGAAATCAGTAAGAAATGTGAGATCAAAATTAGAATTGTAACATGAAAGTCTGAATTGTTCTTCAGAATTCAGATATGACTCAGAATTTTGACATCACAGTCAGAATTCTTACATCATAGTCAGAATTCTTAGTCAGCATTCTGAGATCACTCAGAATTGTGACATCAACCTCAGAATTGTGATATGAAAGTCAAATATCTTTGTCTGCATTCTGACATCTCTCAAAATTGTGAGATCAGAGTTAGACTTCTGATATCAAAGTTAAAATTCTTAGTCAATATTCTGAGATCACTAAGAAATGTGAGACCAAAATTAGACTTGTCATATCAAAGTTGGAATTCTTAGTCAATATTCTGAGATCACTAAGAAATGTGAGACCAAAATTAGATTTGTGATATCAAAGTCAGAAATCTTAGTCAGCATTGTGACATAAAAGTTATAGTTCTAAGTCAGCATTCTGAAATCACTAAGAAATATGACATTAAAGTTAGAATTGTGATATTAATGTCAGAATTGTGGCATTATTGAAAATTGTGAGATCAAAGACAGAATTGTCACATCAATATCTGTGACTGTGTGATTTTTAGTCAGCATTCTGTGCTCAGTCAGAAGTGTGACATCAAATTCTTTGTCAGCATGCAGATATCACATTTCAAAATTATTTGGTCAAAGTGGAAATTGTGACATCACAGTCAGAGTTCTTATATCAGAGTCAGAATTCTAAGTCATTATTCCGAGGTCAGTCACATTTGTGAGATCAACATCAGAATTGTGACATCAAAGTCAGAATTCTTAGTCCGCATTCTGAAATCACTAAGAAATGTTAGATCAAAATTAGAAAATTAGTCAGAAATCTGATATGACTCAGAATTTTGACACCACAGTCAGAATACTTAAATCAAAGTCAGAATTTTTAGTCAACATTCTGTGATCAGTCAGAATTGTGACATTAAAGTAAAAAATCTTGGTAAGCATTCTGACATCAGTCAGGATTGTGACTTCAAAGTCATTATTTTAGAATTGTGAGATCAAAACTATAATTGTGATATAAAAGTCAGAATTCTTAGTCAGCATTGTGGGAACAGCTAGAACTGTGACATGAAATGTTTTTAGGTTTTATTTTGACTAGTTGTTCTTTTTTTCACAATTGTTTCTGTGTGTTTGTTGTAACATATTTTAACTGTTCTAATAACTTCTTATTTTACTGTACATTTTGGTCAGCTACACTGTTACATTTCCTGTTTATAATTCAAATTGCTATTTCTCATCAGAGGAATTTTGTAGTAGATTCTGCCACATTAGTCATAATCAAAGGTGACATTAAAACTTTTTTCTCACATTTTCAAACATTATCATTCAACACTAAAATCAAACATTGGGATTTAGATTAAACAAAAAGTTTCATTTCACTTCCTACAAACCCCTTTAGGACCATCCAAATGCCATATGATAAAGTACATTTTTACATCAAAGTATACTTCATGATGTGCCCTAAAAGAGAACTCTGGATGATCCTTGTGCAAGATACCATATTGACATCATGACCATTATCCATAAGACACCTTGGAACTTAAAGTAGGTTTGCTTTAGACCATAAAAACACATGAGGTAGACCCTGCATGAAAAATCAATGCATTGGAAACATGTGGTGGACAAGGATTGTTGTCATATATTCTAAGAGCTAGTCATGTTTCATTTGTTGGAGAAAAAAAACATTATGCTTGTCAGAGAAGCACAATCAAATTCAGTAATCTTTTGCTGAACAGTCCGCATGTGGACTGGTCCACATTTCCCTTTATACTAGAAGAATAAAATAACCATGTTTTTTGATAAATTTGTGGTTCTACACTAACAAAGCACTTGAAAGGTTCAGTCATAACTTCCTTTTTCCTATATTTACAATGTGAAATCATTAAGGGCTAAAAGAAAATTAAATGTCCCTCAAGCTAATAAGGAAAAATTCTGCAAAATTTATATGATGTTGTGCCCACCTCACCGAGGTGCCACATCGACAGTTTGTGGGAAACTGAATCTGGTTGATGTGAAACACCCTATAAAACAGCAAAAAGTGGCTGTGTCTGTGTGTTTTATATTTAAGACATGGCCCATTTCCTGAAATAAAAATCTTGTTATTAATTTAGGGAATCAATGTTGTCGGAAGCAATGGCTAGGGTTATATAACCAACTTTGATGAAACAGTCCTATTCCCCAATCCTCCAATTTCCCAATCCTTGAATAGTCACAATACAATAATATAAAGCCGCACATGTCCAGTCTCAAAGCTCCATCTTGTGTGGAAACTTTGATCCAGCCCAGTATGTCATCAGGACAGAATGCATCCTGAGGTCAAATCCTTTCATTTGCACTTGATTTAAGGTCAATGATACAAATAGTTCCAGGGATATACCCAAAAATCAGATTTTTTGTTCATAAAGCACCACCTAAAGAGGAAATCATGAATCCCAAAATGGTATAATGTGATGCAGGTTATCACCTTGGGGACCTAAACAGGTAAACAGAGTATCAAAATCCAATTGTGAAAATTCAAGTTATCGTGCTCACACAAAGGCTATCTGGCAGCGGCTACCTGACACTCTGCATTCAGGGATATAATATAAAGCCAGACATGTTCAATCACAAAGCTCCACCTGGTGTCGAAACTTAAAACCAGCCTGGTATTAAGTCAGGACAGGATGCATACTGAGGTCATGACCTTTCATTTGCACTTGATTTAAGGTCAATGTGACAAGTAAATTCAGAGATATGGGCAAAAATTAGGTTTTTCATGCATAACGTGCCACCTACTGAGTAAATTATAAATCCTAAGATGCTTAGTATCAAATACCAATAGTGAAACTTGTTCAAGTTATCATGCTCACACAAAGTATATCTAGCAGTGGCGGCAACGGTCGTGGTGAAACCATAAAATCCCTGACACTCTGCGTCCGGGGATATAATGACTGGTTTCATTGTTCACGAGAGAGGGCTTATTTACACCTGGAAAGTCAAGTGATTACATTAGCCAGCAGATCAAACCATCTCAACCATGTCACACAGTTACAACGGCAGCTCGTTTGGGGCGATATTTCTGAAATTAATAACCTCCTGTAGCTTTCTGTGGAGAAAAACTGAAGAAGCCTCTCACTGAATACACTTCTCACTTGAATGTTACAGAAGCTGAACAAAACAATCTTAGGCTAAAGTTAATGCCCCAAGATATGGCTGCAGAGCAGATTGTAGATATACGACGTCTTGGTCTCAGTCTCCTCAAGAAACAGAGTCTGCTCTGTCCTTTATTATTGCATAATTCTACTTAAATCACACAAACTATTGATAGGTGGTCATAAATCTAGGGGATTGTGGAACTATCCATCTAAACTCTCTGGAGCTTCTTCTGCATAAAAGTGCAGACCAAATTGTCTATTGTTAAAAACACGAGAAATCAAAGAACATGATCCTTACAGTGCTTGATTGAAATGTTCAAATGAGACTGAGTTAGATGGTCAATTACAGTCAAGACTTTTATGATGTGAATTCATGTTGAGATGGTCAGTTTGTTAATTTTGTTTATATTTGAAATTCACTGTCAGAGATCCATTGGAATCAAAAGATAAATGAGCAAAAGATGGAAAAAAAACAGAAGACTAAAGAGATCAGACACCAAAACTGTTTTGTTTTTTTGTTTTCGTTTGTATTCCATTTTGTTTGTCATTGCTTTTTTTTCTGTCAACTAAATATTTTGTATTCTTTTTTTTATTATTTTTGCAAAATAAATAAAGATATTTTACTATTCTGTTCTATTACATCATCTATAGTCACACATTAGACAAAGGAATTACAAACATGAATGTTATGTGAATAGTGAACGTCATACATATTCATGCATACATTCACCTGTTTGAGATGTCAACATGAGCGTTTCTGGATATCTTCCAAAGAGTTCATATTAGCATCCGATTTACAGACTGACAAGACTGAGTAAGAAGTAGAATCAAGGTGACAAATATGATAAATAACTTGCTGTTTGAAACAACATGTTATGCATTTGCATATGCTTTTAGAAACTCTCTGTCCCATTCGTACAAAAAAAGAGAAAGAAAAGAAAAGAAGTCTGTTAAAAAAAAGCCTCCAGTGGGCATAGATATCTTAAACACACCTCTGCAGGAATTTATAATCAGTTTAAAATGGGGATTTATGCTCTCTCATACCACCTGTGTAGTCCGAGTTTGGTAGTTATTGTTGAGCTATTATACTGTGTGTAGTAACACTGCGAACTTTGCAGCTGTGGCAAAGCTCCCACCTGGTCCTTCGCTTTGGTAATGGTCATAAATGTACTGAGTTATATTATCCATGGTTTATATGACTAATAGTAAAGTGTGGAAAGTAGCCCTCACTCTAGAACAGGGGTGTCCAAAGTTGGTTCTCGAGTGCCACTGTCCTGCAGGTTTTTCATGTATCTGTGTAAATGCATCTGGATTGGATCCAGCATTTAATTAAGTTCTGCAAAATGATTGGCTGATTTGACTCAGGTGTGTTAAAGCAGGGATACATGGAAAACCTACAGGATTGTGGCCCTCGAGGACTGGAATTTGACACCCCTGCTTTAGAAGGATGCTATGTCAGTATACCACATGGTTATACTTTACACTGGGTTTCTTCTGAAACTCCCATTCATACATCCATTTAATTATTTGTACCACTTATTCCAAGAGGAACAAGAGGCAGGTTGCCAGTCCATCACAGGGAAAAATTGAGAGACAACTCCCATTCAATGAAACTGAGATCTAATCATATTGTCAGAAAAGGGTGGAGTGTCCCACCACAAGTTGAGGAGTTAAAGTGCCTTGGATTGGTGCATTGTCTACAGTAATGCAGATGCTCTGCCAATCTGTCAAGGCAAGAAGGAGCTGAGCCAGAAGACAGAGCTCTTAATTTACTTGTCAATCCATGTTCCTCCCTCCACACATGGTGACGAGTTATGGCTAGTGACCGAAAGAACGAGATCATAAGTACAGGTGACTGAAATAAGTTTCCTCTGCAGAGCGGCCAGGGTTTCCCTTAGAAATAGGATAAAAGGTTGGTCATCCAGGATGGACTCAGAGTATAGCTGCTCCTCCTCCACATCGTAAGGTGCCTGTTGAAAAAGATTGGGTATCAGGTATAGATGCCTTCTGGATGCCTCCCTTGTGAGGCATGTCCCTGTGGAGCATGCTGGAAGGATTATTCTCTTAGACGGAACATTTTAATGCAATTACATAGCAATGTAGCTCGCCATCTTAGTGTGGTGGAAACAGCCCCTAGCGACACTAATGAGGAGACATGGTAAAATTATGTTTGTGGTCAGTTGCACATCTAATTTTTTAAAAAACAAGCGGTTCAAGGCCAAGTACCATCGTATAACGTTAAGTGGAGTCAGGAGAGATAGGCAGCTGAGCGCCGTCAACAGATGCCAAATACGATCGGACGTAATGGAGATGGTTAAAAAGTTGTTGCAACCAAAGTCCAACTATGTTACGTCTGTGGCCTTTATTTTACATCTGGTAAGTGCACATTCAGTGATATTCATCCATCCAATTTCTACCGCTTATTCCCAAACGGGGTCGCGGAGGGGGCTGGAGCCAATCCCAGCAGACAACGGGCGAGAGGAGGGGTACACCCTGGACAGGTCGGCAGTCTATCACAGGGCTCAGTGATATTCTATACATAATAACATATTAACTTAATAATAACATTAGGACTGCAGAGAACCCAAGACCTATTAATTATAACAAGTCAGACCGGCCGAATTTAGGCTAACTGTTAGCTAACAGTTAGCGGTTACATTCAGAGCATCATAAACAATGGACATGATTATCTTTTAACCTCGCTTCTTGAGTTGTTTTTTTAAAAATATGGCTTTGTATCTTAGATGAACTCTGATCGGGGTTTTCCACTTTTGGCCCTGCTAATAGATTGTACAACTATATACTTTTTGGAAGACTTTAAGGACGTTTTTCTAGCCCTACTTCTTACGGAAGCGTTTAGCCGTAACAACGAAGAAAGAAAAATAAATTACCAGTTTCTCTTTTTAACGTAAAACATATCTCCTTATAATGAAACAGATTTTTGATATAACGAGATATTAATCTTGTTATATTAAGAAACTTTAACGAGAAGGTTTCTCGCTATAAAGAGACGTGTTTCTCATTAAAAACGATGTTAGTATAATTATATTTTCTCATCTGTGACACAGTTATCTCGTTATAACATGATATTTTAAATGTAGCATCGCCTCTCTGGGAACTTTTGATTCCGGTCCAGAGGGAACAGCGAGAAGATGGAGAGGGGTGCATTTTAATAAGTTGAAATCTGCCGGAGGAACGCATTTCCATACAGGAAAAAAGATAACTTTATGACTCATTATATTAACCTCATTGAAACTATGGTTAGGGTTAAACATCTTGTTATAATGAGAACCATCTCGTTAAAGTTTCTTGATATAATGACATTGAAATGTTATATCAAGAAACTGTCACATTATAATGAGGTATATGGATCATTTCATTAAAATGAGAAACTGGTCCAATGTTTTTTTGTGGTTGTGACAACCAAACGCTGCCAAACGTAACTTCCTTATATCGTGTGATTTCATTTGCTGGTAGATGACATGAATATGAAAAACTCATGTGGAATAGGTAAATCAGAATTTAGGGAATTTAAACCAACCAACAGTGAGCCAAACACATATAACTGAATGAGACTAACGCATGGTTTACCCCTAGACAAAGATGGCGCCTCAAAGAATGTCAACAACTCTCGCACTCTGCTTGCTATGATTGAAAAACTTACAAATCCTCCTACACAGTTCAGCCCAGAGCTTCTTTCAACTGAGAAATGTAATGAAATTGTCAACTTTTTTTAATAGAAAAATGCAAAAAATAGACAAAATATTAATACCACAAAGTCAAACAAAAAAATTAGTCTAATTCCAAAGCTGAGAACTTACTCTGAAGTTATGTATCCGTTTAATTTGATTGATTTAAAAATCCTCCAATAAATAGTTTGGCATTTAAAATCAACTCTAATCAATTATTTCATACTCAGGACATAATACCATCTGATTTCTTGGAAGTCAGATGGTATTCTACTTCTTAGAAGTAGGTTTTACCTCTGTAGAAAGTGATCTCCTGCTTATTGTCAACAGCTCACAGGCAACAGACGTTTTTCCCAAGTTACTGAAGTTAGCTGCCATTAAGCCTGTCCTGAAGAAAAGGACTCTTGACACCTCAAAATGAACAACTATACACTGTAAGATATTACCAGGATTCCACAACATTTAACCGTGCTATTTCACAATAAATTGCTGTATTTTAATATTACAATATTTTACTTAAATATTCACAATATAGTACTCTAATTTAAT
>JBAMHX010000007.1:22181924-22204138 GCA_037177515.1 Pseudomugil tenellus | reverse complement strand
TGTGTGTGTGTGTGTGTGTGTGTGTGTGTGTGTGTGTGTGTGTGTGTGTGTGTGTGTGTGTGTGTGTGTGTGTGATCTCTGATGGGAGTTTGAGCGGCTGAGGGACTGAGGTGTGGCAGGGTTAAGAGGGTAAACGTGCTTTAATGTTATAGAGTCACTGGTCCTTCCATGGAGATGAGAGAAACAAGTAAAGCTCTGGTCAGATAGATGACTTAAGGTGATAATTCATTCCTCTACATTTTAGCATCTATAAACTTTAGCTGTTGCACGTAAAATAGTCAAAACCAAAGTTTCCTGTAACAGTAATCACTGTCTTTAGTTTGTTCCAGACATGTGGAGCATAGAAGATGAATGCAGCTTCTCAATGTCTCCTTCTGACTCTGGGAACCGACCAAAGGCCAGATCCAGATGATCCAAGGGGTCTAGTAGGTTCATACTGGGTCAAGAAGTCTCTGATGTATTGTAGACCTAAACCATTCACAGTTTTATAACCCAGTAACAGAACTTTAAAGTCTATCCTCTAAAGGTCAGGCAACCAGTGCAAAGACTTCAGAACTGGGCTGATATGGTCCACTTGTTTGTTCTTAGTGAGGACTCTAGCAGCAGAGTTTTGCATTAGCTGCACATGTCTGATTTTTTAGGAAGACGTGTAAAGACACTGTTACAATAATCAAGCCGACTAAAGATGAAAGCATGGACTAGTTTTTCCAGATGCTGCTGTGACATCAGATCTTTTATCATTAATATATTCTTAAGGTAATTGTAGGCCGATTTTATTATCCCCTTATTGTGTTTTTCAGAATTTAGGTCTGAGTCGATCACTACGCCAAGATTTCTGGCCTGATTGGTGGTTTTTTAGTGTACGGCGTAAAGCTCCGTGACAACCTCTAATAATTTCTCTTTGTTTCCAGAGACAGTCACCTCAGTGACTCATCCGGTCGTGTGTGTGTGTGTGCGTGTGTTTGATTTGCAGTGTATAACTGTTGTAATTGGTCAAAATAAAGAAAGAAATGAAATCATTTACAAAGATCCTGTACAGTACCTTGGTCTTCTGGTGACACTGTAATACAATTCTGTGTGCCATCTATGTAACTATGGTAACTAATGTTGATATTTTGTAAGACCTGTCCCAGTGGGAGCATGTAGATGTTAAACAGGAGAGTCCCCAGGATGGAACCTTGGGAAACTTCAAATGTAATTTTTGTTTGCTCAGATGTAAAGTTATCTATTGACACTAAATACTTCCTGTTCTCTAAGTACGTTTTGAACAATTTAGGACAGAGCCAGAGAGGCCAACCCAACTCTCCAGTTGTTGGAGTAACAAATTGTTGTTTACTGTATCAAATGCACCATTGAGGTCCAGTAAAACCAATACACATTTTTCCATCACCTAAATGTAAACGTAAGTCATTAATTACTTTATTCAGAGCAGTCTCAGTGCTGTGATGCTGTATAAAACCTGACTGAGAGACATCATAGCTGTTGTTTTGTGCTAGAAAATCAATTAGCTGATTGTCCCGTTATACCAGAGGTTTGATAACAGCTGTTTTCAGCGTCTCTGGGAAGACGCATGAAGTTAAAGACAAGCTTACAATCTGTAGCAGATCTGACTCCATGGTCTTTGTGACTTTTTTGAAGAATCCTGTGGGCAGGATGTCCAAACAGCAGGAGTTCAGCTGATGTAAAATATCCTCTAGATTTTTACTGTTAATTTTGATGAAACTGTGTCATGGAGTTTAAACTGTTTTTTCAGGGGACATAGTATTTTTACTGAATCTGCTTTTGATGAACCAATTGCTTGTCTAATACTCTGGATTTTATCTGTGAATAATTAGCCCAACTCATTACAGGCCTTGGTGGAATAAAGTTCAGTTGCTACTGACACAGGAGGGTTTGTCAGCCTGTTGACTGTAGCGAATAAGGCCCGAGTATTATGACAGTTTTTGCTAACCAGAGTAGCGGCACTTCTAGTAGCTGTTGCAACCTGCCGCCAGCCAGACCCTGTAGGAACTGCTGCCACAAGCTAGCAAAGCAATGCTAATGCCTCAAACTGTTACAAATCATGACCATGTTGTTTTTCCGCCACTGCGCTGCGTAGCTGAGGGCATTCTGGATGTGAAAGAACATCAACTTCGTGACCACTCTATAGCATAGAGTATCAGTATCACTTTCCATCTTCCTAGTAGTCACTGAGATGATGTGTGTCTGTCATTCAATCATTTTTGCCTGTATATTCACAACCCTCCCCCTCTTTATCCTGCCAATACAGGGTCCCACAATCTGACTACATCAGATTCTTTTGTTCAACTAGCCCAAAAGACATCAGTGAGTACAACTAGCTGCACAAAATATATAGATTAGATTTTGTTTAGAAAAGTAAAGCGTAAAGTAATAACTTAACTAAACGAAAATGAGATTAGGTAAATTTCATGTAAAGATGGCTACAGGTGAATACTTGTGGGACATTTTGGATTTGTGTGATATACTAGTACCTTATCACCAGCATCAAGGCAACATGTGAGGATTTTTCAGAGGAAGGATGCTCAATGATTCCAACAGAGTTCCAAACACATGCAAACAAATTTCTACAGCAGTTCTGGAGTCAGATGGTGGCCTATAAGACTCTACTGGATTGAGTGAAAATGATTTAGAAGGTGCCGTTTGAAGTCACTACTTGTGCTTTCTAGAGGCAGTGTGCTGGGTGTGCAGTGGTGCCTCCTTTACATGTGAAACCACTTAGAATCACTCCCAGCACTCCTGGTCTATTCTTTATGTAATTATCTCTAAAGTAAGGGAAAAATAACTTTTTTTTTCAAGCCGTGTTATTATTAGAGGAATTCAAAAGTAAGGCTCTAACATATCTACAACATAAAAACCTGTGTGTAGCCCTTGATATTTTCTTATGTTTTTCTCCTTCTATTTAGATTTAAAATGGTTAATGCACTCCAAAAAGTTTTTTTTATTTTATTCGTAGCTAACATTTATATCATTTTATTGTTATGGAAACAGCCTACGTTAAATTTTGCTTCCATTTAAATGCTCATTTGTTGGTCAGAAATACCTTAAAACACCCTCTACTGGCTCAAACCAGATTTAGTTCGTTTTTACACTGACATAGAAACAACTACTTGGGGCTTACCTCCTTAATCTCCTCGAGATGCATAAAGCTCTCCTGCTTACACCTACGTGCACATGTGAAATTTCTGATGAGACTTTTTGGGTAGTTTTTTACAGGGTGCTTGTCACAACATTGTGCTGGAAGGATTTTGGATTTATGCTTTTGAGAGGTGTAGAAAAAAACATCGACCCCTGATTCCTCTCTGGTCCTCATTTGGTTCACATGGTTGCAGATGGCACAACAGTCTCAGGACTACAATATGGCAGATATTTATTTTTGCAATATGAATTTAATATGTCCCTAAATAAATCCAGCCTTGAGCATTTATAGCCTGCCCATTCCCTGGCTATCCTGGCTGCTGCTCACCCCCAGCAACACCCATCAGCCCCTTGAATTGTTCAAAATTTTACAGTGGAGGCAGAGAGTGAAGGTAAACTTTAATAGCTATGAAGAAATTACTGCAAGTGTATCATCATCCATAATTTCATCTGTTACTATGTAGAGTAGATAATAACTCTTCTTTCATAATCTGTTTTTGAACCTGAACACAACAATTATTAATAAATGTCCCTGAAGTTAAATTGTGAGTTCTAAAAATATAATGAGCAACATAAAGAATGTTAGTTTATTAATTAAATGAGACCTGATAAAGTTTTTTTTTTTTTTTATTTGAGTGAAATGTAAGTATTTTAGCTAACCTGGTTGTCTGATTAGTCCTTTTTTTAAAGGCTTTTTGTAACAATGAAAAACAAGCTAAGTTGTTAATAAAATGCATATCTGCCTCTGTCTCTTAGTTCACTTTGCTCTTGACTGTTTTGGTCCTTATTTAAATTAGGTGGTTGTGCCTGTTTGTAGGTCAGTTCTTTTGATTTGCTTGGTACATCTTCCCCAATATTTGAATTTTATTCCTTTAAGAAAAAGCCATTTTCATGAGCACATCCTTCTACGGTGGTATTCTCTTCTATGGTAATACTGCTTACTTTAACTCTGGTGCAGCATAGCTTAGATTTAGAAATAAGGGAATCAGTGTCATGACATCCGTGTTGGGGTCACATTCAGTGTGTCCTGTTATGTTTGCTCTGCTTTGCACACTTATTTCAATTTGGCCCTGGGACTACCTCTGGTGCTGGGTCAGAGGCACAGCAGCTTGACCACACCATTCCTTTATTATATACACACCAAAGTCACCCTGAACATGCTACTCACTGTGTCATCATGGTCATACTGTATTTTTTTTTTTTTTTTTTTTTTTTTGTAATCTCAATGCAGTTTCACAAGCACAAATTCACTCGTGTCAGCTCAGACAAGCCCTTACTGTAACTTTTCTCCACATGTTGGTCAACAGAGTCAATGTGTGGTAGATCAGGCCTTTTGAAAATACTGCATAGTGTATGCGTACCTTTTCTTAAGCTAGTGGAGAATATGTAAAGCATACAAACATTTCACACCCTAGAACTGGTGAAGGCTATAAACTGTGATATGTTCTTTACCGCATTCAGCTGAAGCTGTGTTAAAACCAATATTATTCCAGTGCGGCTGAGATAAAGGTTTTACTGCCCCGGTGATGTTTTAACATATTTCAGCACTAGTGGTTATAGTGTGAGCTGCTGAAGTCTTCACGGAGATCTGCATGGTATCCCTCAGTGAGCATGTTTTCAGAACAAAAACAGAGAGGACTATGGATATGTTAGTCTGTATGTTATGGTAGGTCAAACCTGACAGAAGTCTGCTTCTCTTGGACATATTGGTGAGCTAATGGAAAATCTTAATCTTTTACATAGTGCCTGCAGATCCCAGTTGGTTTTCTAGCTTTCTTTTAGTGGGTGAATCATAGGATGGCAACAAATCTGTGAAACACATTTTGTTGCAACAGTAGCCAGATGATTAGTAGAAAAGACATTTACATGGAATGCAGTTGGTCTGAATTCCCAGAATGAAAAAGGTCTCTGTTGTAAATGTGGTGGAGCAAAAGAATAACTGGTGAAGAATCTCTTAGCAAAGTATTTGCCACATGTAGCTGATTGCATCACAGTCTGTTTAGCACAACTTATATGTCAATATCATCATGTGTAATTTAAGCATTTCAATTCAAAATTTACCACAACCACCAGTAAAATGACATGCTTGTTCGTAAAAGACCATATTTCCATACATGACATCTAAGAGCAGAAAAAAGGAACGCATAAAACACAACCATGTTGTGTACACTAGTATTATTAAGCGCTGCACATTGACCTTGAAAATACTTTATTGTGCTATTGTTATATTAAGTACACGTATGATTTTGACACAAAAACAGTTTGACTACTTAAACGGCTTCACAGGAGGCAAATACTGTAGGCTTTAGCCAGCCTGACCACACATACTCGTAGTGACTTTTTGGCAAACATCCCACCTCTGCAGCTGAATGCTGCCTGACCTGCTGGCTAACATAAACCAGTTTATCAGACGTTTCCTAGGCTTGGTTAGTCAGTCATTCAAGCAGTTGCCACTTTTATTTGGTCTTTTAGTATTATTTATTGATTTATTTGATTAATTGATTAATTAATTATTATTATTGGGCACCTTAGTAAATGAAGGGGTTATCTATCATGATTAAAATCTTTTAAAAATACTGTGTGTGTATATATATATCTATATATGTATAGGTGTGTGTTTTAAATATAAAAAATGCTTAGTTTTAGCTTTTACATTTATGTTCTGTGTATCAAACTGTCCACTTGATGTAGATATTTCTGTTGCTTTTTTTATCAGGGGAATGTCATTGTGTTTGAATCAGCATGAAATGGACCCAGTAATTTATTCTAATGTAAAACTTTGAGAGGACCACACAATCAGCCTCCTTGATTTGTCTTATCTTATCTGATCTTCCTGTATTTAAAGATTTAAAAAATGCAGATTGAAAAGTAATTAATGTCTGTATAAACTCTTAAGAAAGATCATTGTTGATACTAGAGTCACATGAAGATGACTTGTTGGACTTCTCTCATTATGGGAAGGTCTTTTAGCTTACTGATGTCCGAAGGGCTGAATATTTGTTAACTCTTTCAGATTTATGTGTGCTGAGCTCTGGTGAACTTGAGCTCAGACAAGGAAATGAAATGTTTATCAATGTCCTGTCTTTCATTGTCAGAGCTTTGAAGTATGTTATGCTAGTTTTAATGACAAATTGAAGAAGGTGTTTACTGCTAAGCGCAATTAGGGCCTCTGACCTACTGACTGAGTTGAGGCAACATAAAAGAAGAGGATGACAGAATTCATAAGCAGAAGATATCTAAGATCTGTTTAAAGGCAAAGCTGGTAGTAAATGTTTTTTTTTTTTTAAATATTTGTCTGATGATTTTTTTTTTCCCAGTTTGCCAATGTGTAAACGTTGAGTATTTTATGCAAGGACCCTGATAAAGAAGCTGTTGCTCATATTGTCTTTACACTTGTCCAGAGGTTCCCAGTTGGATTATACTTGGGGTCTTATTACTTTTGATGACCTCTTGCAATGAAGTAAAATGAGAGTTTATGCTGTGATTAGTGCTGAGCTTTAGGGTTTGTTTATGTTTCCGCCTGTGACCGTGTGTGAGTTTCCACTACTTCAAAGGCTTTCTGTAGCCCCCGAGGTCTTCATAGACACCGTGCAGGTGTTTTTAGAGAAATACCATCAACACCATGTGTCTACTCATAGAAAATCAGGAACCAAAACCTGACAATCTGTAAAACCTGAAACAAAAACCGCAGTGCAAAGAATTCCAGTTGTTCATCCACTAATCACTTGTTTTTTAATCTGCTGGGATGAAGCCCAAGCTTTGGCTCCTACTGGTGCTTGAACACGTCAAAACCTTTTAAAAGTTCATTGCTTTTCATTCACTTGCACAAGCCTGATGCTTGGAGATAAAAGTAAATTTAGATCACACAAACTGACTAGTAAATTATGGAGAATAAAACCCTGAGGTAGGATGTGTGAAATACTTGAGGTCACATAGTTTTTCACAGGAGTGAATCTCCTAATAAAATCTCTTAAGTCAAAGACAAAGTTAGTTTTTTTAACAGAAGATCACAACAATGCACCGTCTGTTAGTCAGAAGCAGATGTTCTCTCCGTCTGCAAAGAACATACTATCGAAAGTGGGCCAATGACCTCTGTCACCTTGAGCGCAGGCAGTAACCAGGATGTTGTCTGTCTGGAAGAGTGGATGGATGATTGCATTGCTGGCTGCTTGGCTGGCTGTGTGCCCACCTCTGACTTTTTTCACCCTTTTTAGTTTTTGACTTGCATTTTCTGTCTTTTGGTATGTTTGCTGTGAGAGATAAAGAAAGGCATTGATATCCTGTGAAGTATTGGAATCAGTCTTGAGACACCTTTTTACATCACGTTACACTTGATTTTGTTGTCATTTATTCTGTAGGTGTTAAGTGTTAATCGTTCTCATTCTGCCTACAACGAGGCTGGTTTAATCCAGTCAGATGGATAAGGGGGATGTTGTGACAGGAAGTAGGAGCAGTGAATGGTACACACACAGTAAATTCGACATCCAGGTTGATTAGTGGGAGAGTACAGTACAGAGTTAGCTTATTCCATTAATTCATTTTTTCCTTTTGGGTTCACTTACTATTTATCTTTGACTTGTCTACAATAATCTCTTTTGTTGGACTCATGTTCAGGATGAGGTGATTGTTCCCACAGCATGCTACAAATCGGTTCACCAGTTGTCTGTGCTCAACCTCCTGTCCATCACGGATACACCCCTCAACTAGAAGAATCCGAGTATTTCTGCAGATGACAGGACTCTCAGTTGTCCTGGAAGTTGTCCTCAGTTACAAGTCTGGGGTGTAAAATCTTTACATGATATGGACCTAATTTTAACTGAATGGGGTTGTTTCATATTGTTCTAGAATGTGTTTAAAAATTAACTAATAAAAATCCAGTTTCTTTAAGATGTGCATGTGATGTGGGTTTTATTAACTACAGGGATAGATTTACTAAACATAATAAAAGATATGCTTAAACTACACCTTAATTCAGATGACCAATTCATTTTGATTTAAAATCTTGTTTACTATGTTTTTCTTGGAGATCTTTTAGGTATCAGAAGAAATCTTTGCATTATCATAAGAGTGAATCAACATCATTACATATTTGACACCCCATTTACATTTAAACAACTAGCTAGCCCACCAGACATCCTGTTCAGATTCTGCCAAATGCTGTAAAGTCATAAAATCATGCACTTTGTTTATACATAGAGGCTACAGTGATACCTCAAGATACAAATGTCTTGACATACAATTTATTTGAGATACGAGCTGTGATTTGACCAAATTTATGGCCTGAGATACGAACAAATTTTGAGATACAAACATCCGAGCCGACCTCACCAAACAAAGTCCCACAGCACCAACATGAGCTCTGTTTCACCTGCCTTAGCTTCCCGTGTCTTACTCTGTTAGTGTTTTTGGAGCTCGCATTAAGTGTAATTTAGCACTAAAAGTGTACAGTAGCAAGTACAGAAGTTGTAATAATAATAAAACCCTTCAGGATCGCTTGTGCTGTGCTAAATTGAGCACTCTTTGTTCAGTCACTATAGCAAACGGATCAAACTAGAGAAGGTTTAAAGAGGGAATGTTGCTAAGTAAGGGGACATGAAGAACTTGACTACAAAAAAAAGTAAAACTAAGAAGACAGACTAAAAGCTCTGTGCAGAAGTCTTGAGAACTATTAGTTTAAACAAAAAAACTGAAAAGTTTTAACGTTCAAATTTTTTTTCCAACTTTTCCAGCGTCATGATAACAGGGCAAGTGGAGAATAGAAGATAAGGAGTGACCTGCCTGAGAGGAATAATGATAGGTCACAAGTATGAAGTGATAACCTTACAAAAAGAGTTATTTCCACAAGACCTGAGAGATCTGACCCTTCAGCTAATTTATTTATTGCTGCTGCCTCATCAGAAATGGCCTCCAGTTATGGAAGGGTATATGTCAAAAGCCATTGTTAATAAAGGGATACATGGAAAAAAGGTGAGATATGCAAGGACTAGACTAAAAGTCAGCATTGATGGGCCTCCGGTGTTTGGATCAAAGCTATACATTACTGAAGAATTTTGACGGAAAAGAAAACAAATGGGTTTCCTTAAGGAAACCTGGAGAACTATCCACGTATGCTTCTTAAAGAAATGACAACAAAGCTTTTAAAAAATCTTCAGGAAACTGAAGAATATGTCATCATCTAATCTGCTTGTCACAGCTTGTAAATTAGGTCCACCTGTGTTTTTGTTTTATTCACACGTGTGTCATCTTTTGCATTTAAGGATCTTTTTGTGTTACTCCTCCTGTGCCATATTGTCTTTTGCCACTTGTTCAGTGATCCAGCATCATTCCACTAAAAATATAAAATTGGTTATATTTTGGATCTGTGGCTGAATGGCTTTTGCCACCTTTGTCTTTGCTCTCATGCCTTGCCCTTCACCAGGTTTATAAGTCTGGACTCCACGTCTGTGTTCAGAAACGCTGACCATTTTTTGTTACTCTTCTGGATCACAGGTTGGATGCATTTGTGGATTACCTGCAACAGGCTCTGAAATGTGGATAGAGATTCACACTCTTGCCGTCACTTTTTGGACAGCTCCTTTGGGCAATCACCTGAACTGCAAAGTTGTTTTGTCAAGACCTACAAAAGAAGTGTACACATTTTCTTATGTCATTACAGAATAAATAGATTGATACCAAATATTGACTTTCAAGTTGATTAAAAAATAGCCCAGACTCTGTTTGTGCCTTATATATATTTATATGCATAACATTTAATACATAAAGAAATTGAGTGTAATACAAGAGTTCTGTTGATATACAAGATAAAATCTCATTTATATGATACCCACATGAAAGTGTACTTATTGCAGAACCCACCATATAATATAGACCATCTGTAGTACAACTGGCAGTACTATGCTATAATACAACTGTAAGATTAATTTAAAAAACCTAAACAACTCCCATTTCAATGAGAGCCAAGTATAATGCTTATTTTATGTTGACGTGGATAAATAAAGTTTACCTTGTCTTATTTTACCCATGCAGACCCCTGTGTAATGTCTTTAGTAGAACATATATACAATGATGAAGGTGAATGTTTTGCACCTGTGTTTGTAAGTGTTGCCCTAGGAAAGTTATTTAACAAACTTTTTTTTTACTAAATGAGGCAAAGCATGATCTAATGTTCCTCAGGTGGCAAAGATCGTTTTTGGATGGACGTGGGAATAAAAATAAAAGAAATATATGTTAGAGAGAAAAGTGGGAATCTATTTCTAAGTTATTCTTGCTTTGCTGGTCAACAATGAATAACTACTAAAAGCCATTAAATATCTTCTAAACATGTCCATATAATTCCAGTTTTCATAGAAAAGCTGCACCGTGGAAAGACACATTTATCATTTAGATATGCAAGATAAATGAAAAAACTTAAACTTGATGCAATGCAGTCAAAATGTGACTGAAAAATAATTACAGCTTAAATAAACACATGAGTCAAACATTGTGGCCCTGCAAGAGTCCAGCAGCCTGCAATAAGTCAATATGAAACAAAACAGGCGTTTCTGTTTGCATAGATTTTTTTCTCTCATTGTGTCCATACATCATCCTGATAAACTGCTCCTAGTTAAAGGCTAATCCAATGTTCATCCATCCATCTTCTACCACTTATTTAGGTTAGGTTGTAGGGAGAACAGTTTGAGAATGACAGCCCACCATTCACTCTCCGTGGCTATTTCTCCAAGCTTGTATGGGAGGGATCCTGAGGCATTCCCAAACCAGCCAAGAAACCTGGTCCCTCCAGCACATCCAGGCTTTTTACTAAGGCATCATGACTGTGGGAAGTGCACAGAATACTCCTCTCAATAAGAAGCAGCAACTCTACTCTGTGCCCTTTCTGGACGAACTCTATGAGAAAGCACTACCGCTCTGCAGGGGACACTGATTTCAGCTGCTACTGTCCACAGCCCGTATCTTTGTGCATAGGAGGGACAGATAACAACCCTGCTATATGAACTTTGAGTTGTCACCACTAACAAGACCTCATCAGTTATGAGTAATATTTTCTAGATTATAGAGAATTAAATGTGAATGGTAAGCTTGCTCTCTTCTGGTCTTGCATCATCGAGCTTCTCGCTCCTCTCACTCACCAGCACACACATAGATAGGGATATGAGGGGTGGGTATTTATGCTGGGTGTGGTAAGGGGAGCCATCAGGGTGGCCCTGGTTGCTGCACGCGGTGTCTGATCGCTTCTCAGTTTTAATTACACTTATAGAATTAAACACAATTAATCATGAACGACATACAAACAGCTCTTGAGGGCCGCTTAGGTAGCCCTGCCACCCGCATGGTGTGGTCTTTGCCCCTCAGTTATAAGTGCAGACAACACAATTAACAATGGGAGGGAGGAGTGAGGAGGTCATTTTTACACCCCCATTTTCTGAGATGTGCTGGGGAAGGGCTTTGGTCTGGGGGGAGGCTGTGTTCCCCTTGCCCGCTGGGGTGTTCTCACAGGGGCAAATTTGCGGCAAGTGAGGGGTAAGTGTGGGGACGGGGCAGCATGAGAAGGAGAAGATAGATGTGAGTGGGGTGGAAGGGTGGGGGTGGTAGTTGGCAGGGAGGGAGGATGTGAATGGATGGGAGTGTGTACGTTTGTTATTTGGGGAGGTGGGTATACGGATGGGAGAGTGAGGGCATAGGTGTACGTGTGTGTGTGTGTGTGTGTGTAGGTGTGGAAGATGTTGGGTGAAGAGAGAATGATGGGTTTATATAAATGGGGGACTGTGTGTGGGTGTATGAACTGTGGGTAAGGGGACTGAGAGTGAGTATGGATGTGTATGGTCATATGGGTGTGGGTTTGAAGTGTGTGGGTGTCTGGGGATTAGGGTTTTGGGGGGATAGGCTGTGTGTGGATAGGTGGATGTGTGTATGTCTGGATGGAAGGCAGGTTTCCGAGGGGCATCTGATATGCAGGGGGTGGGCTGGCTCCTGTCGGGTAGCGGGCTAGGGGCCCTGGTCCTCCACCAGCGTGGGTTGGCTCCTCTGCCTCTGGGGGTGGGGGGGTTGCTTCCAGGCTCTGGGGGCCCTGGACACCCAGCGGGGTCCGTGATTGCTGACCTGGGCCCGCCAGGGTTTGTTCCCCCTGACTGTGGGGGGCTCTAGCAGGGACCTCCCTTCCCTGGTGGATGGTAGGCTGGCTCCAGGAGGGGGGGGCTGGGGTCCTTGTTTGGGACTGGCTGCCGTTTGTCCTGGTCTCAGGATTCTTCTGTTCTGCGTCTGACCTTTTGAGCAGAGGGGGGTCGCCTGAGCTTGTTAACTTTCCTGTGAGAACTTTTCAGTTCATACGCTCTGCATGATGACACAGTCACTAAGATCTCTCTTAGATTATTCAGGAACAGTCAATCTTCCTTATTCTTATTCGTTTACTCTGCGCGAGCTCATTTTTTCTCAATTTCTGTACAGGTGTGATGGATGGCAAAGTATGGGTGGTTGGATTGCGTTTTTTTTTTTTTTCCTGGTGTGTTTCTGTCTCTTTTTTATGTCCTGTTTGCGTTCTCTTTCCTTTTCTCTTGTTTTCTTATCGTTTTTCTGCCCCCTCCGGTCGTGTCCAGCAATACACGGAATCTCTGTCGAACTAAGATGTAACTAAAATAAATAAAGAATTCTGATTATCAAGAGGAACTTTGTATATACCTATATACATATAGTTCCTCTTGACAGAGTATATTTGTTCAGCATGACACAGCAGACAGATCACCAGGCTGCCCGCTTTTATGCTGGACAAGACAAAAAAGAGAAATACATCGGAATTTGTGTTGTAAATATTTGTATGCCATATATGTATGTTTATATATTACAAATGTATAATTATTAATATGCTGCTAAAGATTTGTGAAGAAGTGCCGTGGTCTTCCACCTTGGGCTGCTCTCTCCAATTGGGGAGGGTTATTGGGGCAGGGGGGTACCAAATATCACAAAAGAGGTGATCTTGAACTCCACTTCTGTCTGTAACATGTTGGCAACCTGATCCAGATTTTTAAAGATTTGAACAATGAAAAAGTAAATATGAGCTTGTCAGTGGGCAACATTTTTCCAGACATATCTAGTGGTCTGAGGTGCAGCAACTACAAGTGACAACCTCAAAATTGTGTACGTGTAGAAATTGCCATTAGAATGTTTTAGATGTCGGAGGAGTTTCACGTCACACACACAGTTGTTTGTCCATTCAGAGACACTGTTGTAATGTGGTGTGTATCTGGACGTATATTAAATGGAAATAACTAGCTAATTTACAGAATAAAAACATAACACTTTTTTTCTGAATGTGATTGAATAGAAATAGAAACAGTATATAATGACCGTTTTTTTCTGTCAAGGACGAGGAGAATTGTTTCTTTAGATTGAGAAGAATGTAAATGTAATAATGAAGAAGAAAAATATATATTTAACATTAAAACAAGAAGGAGACAACACATTAGACATGCAGACATGGTACAAGGTTATAACCTGGGGAGAATCCCTCCAGGGATCTGTCATCACACAGAAGTCTGGAACTATTCTTCCCAGTGACTTAGAGGCACCTTTGTTTAAAGACTTTGGTTATGTGCGTCAATCTGGAGCTGTTCTCATGATATGACAACTAAACCGAGGTTTCGTCTAAACATTTCCCTGTTGGATTGACGCTGGCCTTGAAGATGGTTTACTAAGGTCAGAATGACATCAGTTTAGGAGCTTATGGTCGGACCTTTCAGCTAGACATTAATTAAAAGCAAGGTAATTAAGCTAATATATGAAATTTCCCCAAAAACAGTTATTAATTATATATTTATTTTCTGTCATTGATTTTGTTACACACTGAACCTTTAAGTTATATTTTTAGAAGTTGCATCCCTTTCACAAGCAGACAGTGAAGATGCAACAAAATGTAAAAACATGAAAATTGGCTGAAACAACTCTTTCTAAAGCTAAAACTTAAGAATACGGCCATTCCCAGCGTGTATACAAAGTGTGTTTTACTTAAACACAGTGCATAAGAACAGCTATAATGCACATTTTTGTGTCTGCCTGAACAAATCAAATTTTCCGCATCCAAAAAACATAACGTCTAAAGCAAGGGTGGGGAACATTGGCCCTCATCCTGAAAGTTTTCCATGTCTCCCTGTTGCAACACACCAGATTTAAATGAATGAATCACTGTTCAGATCTTGATAAGCTGTTGAATCCATTTGATTTGAATCAAGTGTGCTGGACCAGGGATACATGGAAAACCTGTAGGATTCTGGCCCTCGAGGACCAGGATTTCCCAACCTGGTGTAAAGTGAGGAAACATACAGTAAATGTTTTCTGCACGGCAATCAGGTGGAGTCTAATTACACACTGTAAAAATGGACGACCTTCTTAGGTCATGTCAGGATGATCAAATGTCCTCTTTAAACTGGAGATGTCCTATTTTTGAGGGCTAAAAGATGTGTTTGGGAGGAATTTCATTATTGTCCTGGATTTTCCTGGATTAGTTTTGTGATGTGTAGACTCTTTATTCACCACACTTGCTTGTTATTATTTCTCATTGTAACTCTCCATGAGCAGCATGAGAGAGAACAGCAGAGGGAGAGTTTGGAGAAGCCAGAGTAACTTGATGTATAAACAAAGCTGCGGAGAAAGTGTTTGTGATACCTCTTCATATAAAAATTTAAACCTTTCCCAATAAGAGGTTGATCTCTCTCATTTTCTCTGTTGCTTTGCATTTACACCTTAATAAGTCAAACTAAAGTTAAGGTTCATGTTTTGGATTGATAGTACTGACAACTTGAGGAGGAGGCCGTTTGGTCCATTTTTAGATATGAGTGTCCAGATAGTAAAACCAGAATAAGCAGAAACATAAAAAGGTGCAAATTACTGAAAAAAATCCACTTTTCATGTCAGTGATGATGCATGGGAAGCTCAGAGCATGACATGCAAAGCCTGATGTTGGAAAATCAGAACATTTTTGCACTAAAGCCTTGGTGTGTGTGTGTTGTTTTAATGAAAATGCACAAAAAATATTGTAAATCTGAAAGTGGTAGGGTTTTTTGTTTTAAAAACAAATGAATTCTTTCTATTTTTTTTGGAAATAGAATGAGGATGCCTATTTATATCTACTTGCTATGGCTTGCTATATACATGGAAGTTACCATATTTGTGCCAATTGTTTTTACAGTGTCTCTGAATTGACAAACAAATGTATATGTGAAGTTTGCTTGCAGTGCATCCTTTGATGGGAGCTATAGCACCATGTAAAACAAATAACACCTCAAAAGGCAAATAAAAGAAGACACTACCGATATAGTGTTGAAGTAGTTACATGTAGTGCAGTGCTTGTTGTATCTCAGACTACTGGATCTACTCCCAGATAAAAACCTATTTATGTTTTGAAGAATTTTTGCTGTTTGCTGCAGACCAAGCAGTGAGTAGTTTACCTCTGCTGAGCTTTTTTTGTTTATATCCATTGTGCTTTAATTTAAGACTTGGCTATTTATGACCCTTATGTGAATCCAGCTGAATATTATACAGAGGTAAATTGATTCCTCTGAAGTCTCTATCTTTCCTGACAGATCCCACAATGTGGTTCCCATCAGAAGCAAACATGGCACTGCAGGGGATAATGAGGGAAAGACATGGAAACTGCTGTAATTACAGCAGTTCATTGTCAGCTTTGCTTCTGTATACTCACACAAGCAAGATTTTTTTTACTAGCCAGTTACAGCAAGACAAAGGAGGCTAAACAACAGTGACCAGAAAGCGTGGAAGAGGTTTTTTATGTTTCGTTTTTTTAAGAGAGCACAGCTCCTTGAGGGTATGTAAAGCATACCCAGTGGCTGGAAATGATTAAGGGATTTTGAATAGTATAATATGCATTGGTTTTTTACTGAAAACACTGAGAGAAGCAGAACAGAGTAATTTATTAACTTTAATCAGCTTTTATCTATGTGCATCAGGGGCTTTTACTGTCTTCAGAGAATTGGTCTGTTTAAATAAGCTGCCAACACACAGTGCTGCTTAAACCTGTGTCAGTGTATCACAACATACTATAACATCTTATAAAGAAAGAAAACATGTCAGTAAAAAAAAAAACATGACTGAGTATTAGTTTCATATTAGTTACTTAACTGAATTGAACAGAGGTAGTGTTGTATTATCTTAAACCGTAAAAATGAGATGCAAATTGTTGCTATGAAGAACCAGCTCCTCAGAGGCCTGCTGTGACATTATCTCGTTTTTCAAATCATCTATGTTGTTGCCATAGACAGTATACATGTTGTTGCAGGTGTCTTGCACTGTAATATACTGTGTATATTATTGTTTGGAAACAGGAAGCAAACTGGATCAGTTAATCATGCAACATTTATCTGTGGTTTCAATCAATAGATGTCAATAGATGTTTGCATATAAAATAAGATAAGACAGATTCACTATGTTTTTCTTTTTTTTTTGCTTGTTTACTTCATGATAATCTTTGGTTTCGCTTTTGTGTATTACACACTCTGTATATTAGGTACATAGATTATTATGTTAAATACCATTATTATGTTTATACTCCACAGTAATTGCTGTCTATAATTGGATTGAAAAGCTTGTTATTGCATCAACTCCATATCCATAAAACTCCTACACTGCCAGGTTTTATGGCTGACTGACCTGAATGGCTCTGACTTGTACTGCAGACACCTTTGATTTAGAAATCCAATGTTTTTTACTGAGTGCTGCACATGTTAAAATCTATAAATCTGCATGCATTGGGTTGCTATAATTGTCACAGGACTGTGGATTAGAATCAAAGTGACTGTCAGATGAACAAAGGGAACAAAAAAGATAGTAATTTGCTGTACTTTATGACAATATGGGTAGAAGTGGGAAGACGTCACTATTGACCTGCTCTAAACCTCTGGAGCAGGATACTAGTATTTTATTAGGACCAGTTGTCCCCCTCCTGTTCTATCCCACCAAGAAGTATGACCTAAGTCTGACCAGTCTGATTGATACAGAACCTTAAAACGATGAAGAAAAGCAGGAACAAAGATCCAAATGCCAGCAGTTGGTTTAGTTAGTGTGAGGTAGAGAGCTGGGATGAGTTAAAGTGCTGCACAAATCTACAGCAGATTTTACTTTTTTTTTAAATAAAGATGTTTTAGTGGTTTTGTCATATATGTTTGGGCAACCTTTAAAATACCACAGCAGTCTGCTCAAGTATTAAAATCGTGTGAAAAAAACGTAAATTATACCCAAATGATGCCCAGGCTGCAGATATTTACAACTTTCAGAGTCTCTAACCACATCACAACCACACACAAAAGAAAATACAACAAAGTTAACAGGCATATATACCAAACAAGATTCAAGTCAGTACCCAATAAAAATCTGGAAGTGTTGTGTAAATGAGAATGTAGCTAAAACCTGCTGAAACTTTCCAATAAAACTAATCTCATTCACATAGTTTTCTCCATTTGTTGTCAAACAGCTAAATGTGTACCAAACTGAAGCTAAAAAAAAATGTAACTATGAGCTACTGGGCTAAAACTGGTTTACAGTCCTTTTATCAAAGACACAAGTGAACTGCTACTTACTATCATTATTATTATACAGTTATTATTTTAGGTCACTAAAATAAAACACAATGAACCAAACACACAAGACACAGAGCTACAACTATCTACACATACTATGAAACAAAAGCATGCTAGCAAAGTGTGTCAGCATGCTAACATGTCTTATATGCGCCCTTTATTCGTAGCTATTCTTGAAATGAGATGGTAACACGCCAAAGCTGGAACTTTATTCTATCGTAATAATCCAAACAATTGCGTTTTTTTTTTATAACACAGCATGTTGCCAACAAATGGACAACTTATACTTTTTCAAAGACACTGTACATCTGTACCACTCGTATTGACTGCCTTCAGGGAAGGCTTGTGATCACACCACATTCAAATACTCACTGTTGACTTTATTAGATACACTTTACTAATAAACGGTTTAACTGCAATTACCTTCACAACTGTGTCTATCCTTCATAGATTCAAGGCATTTAACAAGGTGCTAAAAACAAATCTAATTCATGTACACATTTTAGCCTCACACAGCTACTGCACATTCATGGTAAGAATCTTCTGTTTCTCCAAAGATGGCTGGAGACGATGTTAAGAGTACAGCCATCATAATTCGCTCTCTCTCTCTCTGAGTGCATGCTGGGAGTCTGGGTCTGGAGGTGGAGAGCGTGGTGAGTGTCTGTGACTTTTCTAACTTTTTCTTTTTCCTGCGCTGTTTGTTGTATGCTGGTTACTTTGCAGTAGTTCTGTTTGTAGTGTGTGTAGTTTGCAGTGTGTTGGGTTGTTGCCTTTAGCAGACAGTTAGTCTCCAGGTGGGGATGGTGTCCTCTGGGACCCGGCCTAACCCGATTGTTCCTGTGGAGGAAGTTCTCCTGGCTGTGGGGGACCGGGTGGGAAATGCCAACCTGTCCTACGCCTCCAGAATGAACAGAGGTGTCATAGTCTTCCTGAAAAACGAGCGTTTTGTATCTGAGCTGATAGCGAGCGGAATCTGTCTCAGCGGCGTGTATCTCCAGGTGTGCCCGCTCGCCGCGGCCTCCACCCGGGTCACTGTGTCCGGTGTTCCCCCATTCATCCCCAACGAGGCCCTTGAGCACAAGCTGCAGCTCTTAGGGAAGTTAGCGAGCGGATTCAGGACTGTGAGTCTAGGCTGTAAGAACGATAAGCTGAAGCATGTGCTGTCTTTGAGAAGACAGGTGTTCACGTTCCTCACAGTCCTCGCAGACGCTGGAAGCTGGAGAATGACACATGGGGAGGGACAGTACATGGTTTACGCAAGCACGGGCAGCATGAGGTGCTTTGATTGTGGCGATGTGGGACACAAGCGGATCGCATGTCCTCCTGGGGGTCCGGCACCAGATACGGACCCCGGCCAGGGAGCGAGCTGCTCCGCAGGGAGCCACCAAACCTCAGCCCGCCTCCGAGGCTGAGGCGGGGGAGGGGGTCGACAGGCAGGCTGATCCAGTCGCACTGACTGTCAGTGAGGCTTCCAGTGGTAGCGCAGGAAGTGAAGCACATGATAGGGACACAGCTGAATCTGACCAAAGTCAGGCTGCTGCTGCAACAGTGAGTGTGGGGGGGACAGGTATGGTGGAGAGAGATTCTGCTGAGGATAAAGAGGATGTAATGGAGTATGACACTGATTCTGACTGTGTCTCTGTCACAGACTCACAGGTCGGTGGGGATCTGTACACTTTGGAGGAAATAAACGGCTTCCTGGACGAAACTTTTGGGAAGTCTGTAAAAGTTTCTGATTACTTTCCGGATGCTAAAAAATTCTTTAACAGTGTGCTAACTTTACAGAAAATGGTAGGGTCTGATTTGCTAGATGTAAAAAAACAGTTTTGGCTAAAAAAAATATATAACGAGTCTCAGGAAGATGATAAAGGCTAATAAAGGAAAGGAGCAAAAAGGTTAAAAATGCAGAAGTAAGTCATGATGAGTGTGCTGCACTGGGTGACTTTCCTCTATCTGTGTCTCCTACCTGTTTACATTGTCTCTTTTTCTCGATTCTCCATGAGCAAGGCCAAGATCGGGTTTTTGAATATCAATGGAGGGAGAGATCGACAGAAAAGGGCAGTGATTTCAGAAATAATCACACAGAAAAAAATATATATTATTATCCTGCAAGAGACACACAGTGACATAGACAATGAGACAGACTGGACCGTGTGGTGGAGGGGTCAGAGTTTTCTGTCTCATGGGACAAACCTCTCTGCCGGCGTAGCTGTTCTCTTCTCTCCAGGGCTGGATGTTAACATCATCTCCATCACAGAGTTGGAGAAAGAAAGAGCTTTAGTGGTCAGAGCAAAAATAATGGACATATATTTTTGTTTCATTAACATTTATGCTTCAAATCAGGGAACAGGCTGGCTGGATCTTTTCCATAAGTTTCCATAACACTTTTCCTTAAGCAGTGTGAGAAGAGCGATTGTATAGTGATGGCGGGGGACTGGAACTGTACTGTTGACCACACCTTAGACAGAAGGACTGCACTTTCAGTCATCTGGTTACTTAACACAGTTGATTGCAGAGTCAAGCCTACAGGACGCATGGAGGGTCAAACATCCACACATTAGGTAGTATACATGGGTCAAGGTGTCTGATGGGAAGTGCAGCCAGAATATACATGCAGCAAAATAAACAAGAACTAGCTTCTTTTCTGAGCGAAAGGGTAAAAGGAGCTTTGGTGAGGTCACGCTTCACCAGTGTTAGAGACATGGATGCTCCCACGTCCCTCTTTTTTAACCTGGAGAAATCAGTTTCTCAGACAAAACAAATGGTCTGTCTCCGTCTCCCTGAGGGTACAATAACAACGGACCCAGGTGAGATGAGAAAGCCTGCCTTGGACTTCTACAGCGACCTCTTCAGGAAGAAGGACGTTTATAGCGACTGTGTGGATGAACTGCTGCAAGGGCTTCCTCAGCTGGGGCCTGAGGACAGAGCTGTTCTGGATGCAGGCATCTCCCTGGAAGAACAGCTGCTGTTGGTCAGATGAGTACTGGAAAGGCTCCAGGAGTTGACGGACTGCCTGCAGACTTTGTTAAGCACTTCTGGAAGTGTTTGGGAGCCGATCTGTGGGAGGTGCTGCAGGAGTGCTATCAGACAAGACTGTTACCAACATCATGTCGACGTGCAGTCCTCTCACTCTTACCAAAAAAAGGGGACTTGTCCTTGCTGAAGAACTGGAAACCGGTGGCTTTGTTGTGTTCAGACTACAAGATTTTTTCAAAGGTTCTTGCCAACAGACTAAAAAAATTTCTGGAATGAAAAATCCACAGGGACCAATCATACTGCATACCGGACAGATCAATCAAGTACAATCCTTTTCTTATGAGAGACTTACTTGAAATTTGCAAACTTCATAATATGAATAGAGTTGTTTCTATTGACCAGGAAAAAGTGTTTGACAGGGTTGACCATGTTTTTCTTTTTTCCACTTTAAGAGCTTTTGGTTTTGGTGATGGTTTTGTATCTTTGGTGAGCTTGTTGTACAGGGAAGCGTGTTGTTTGGTGAAATTGGGTGGTGGGCTTAGCTGTCCAGTACGGATCCAGAGAGGTATCAGGCAGGGATGTCCTATTTCGGGACAACTGTAGGCAATAGCCATTGAACTTCTATGGAACATACTGAGATCTAAACTGTCAGGCTTTGTGTTACCAGGGTTGCCTTAGCGACCATCATTGGTGGTATCGGCCTATGCGGATGATATCAATGTGTTTGTGAAAGACCAGAGAGATGTACACCTTCTGGAGAACAGTCTTCAAGTTTATGAAAAAGCAGCGTCAGCCAAAGTGAACTGGGAAAAATCTGAAGCTTTTCAAGTTGCTCAGTGGGTAGATAATGAGACTCCAAAGCTACCAGGAAACCTCAGTTGGAGAAATCAGGGTATCAAAATGTTGGGTGTTTTTCTGGGAACAGAGGAGTTTCAGAGGAGGAACTGGGATGGTGCTAGAGAGAGAGTGTGTGCCAGACTATCCAAATGGAAATGGCTGCTGCCTCAGCCTTCCTACAGAGGATGGATCTTGATTGTCAATAACTGTCAATAGCTTCGACCCTTTGGCATAGACTGGTAGTTTTACCTCCTCCAAGGGGCATGATTAAAGAATTTCAGAAAATAATTGTGGATTTCTTCTGGTCAGGACACCATTGGCTTAAATTAACAGCACTTTATTTACCAACACAAGAAGGAGGACAAGGCCTGATCAACATAGCATCACGCATCACAGCCTTTAGGCTACAGACAGCCCAGAGACTGCTCTACAGCTTCGGTCTGCCATGGATGGACACTCCTTGTGTGCTGCTGAGGAGGGCTGGACGTTTGGGGTACGATAAACATCCTTCCCTGCTTCAGCCCCGGGTGTTGGATCTGACGGGGTTAGCACCTTTCTACCAGTCTGTCCTGAAGGCATGGCAGGTCCTTATCTTTCATTGAAAAAAAAGTAAAGACACCAGGGATGTGGCTCTTTGAGGAGCAGCTGTTTGTATATATATATATA
>JBAMHX010000007.1:22145646-22157478 GCA_037177515.1 Pseudomugil tenellus | reverse complement strand
ATGGATGGATGGATGGATGGACGGACGGACGGACGGACGGACGGACGGACGGACGGACGGACGGACGGACGGACGGATGGATGGTTATAATGAGTACTTACTGGTAAATGAAATAAAAGATTTAACGATGTCCCTATTGTGATTCATTTTCGCATGAACTCTTTATTAATATCCACTGCCATCCAAAAGAAATGGAAAAATTTAACACATAGAGAAGACAAAAAACAAGTGAAAGATAAATAAACCTAATATTGAAACAACAACATAAAAAAGTTTGAAACAAAGGAAAAACTCATATTGAGAAGTTTCAGACATTTTCTTTAAATTATTTGACTGACACTGTAAAAAGTGGTCTTTACTAAACAATTATTTTTAACAGCTTTTCTTGTATCATAATGACATCACTCATAACACACACATGACTTTTAGTAAATTCAGTTCACACACTCATGTTGACGAAGCTCAGAGCTCCTCAGGACAAGCACCATGTTGTGTTCAGGCGGCAATCTCTGGCTGCCGATGGTGACGCCAATACGGAAATGGAAATACTTGCAGTTCACCCCTCACCGCTAGATGACTGGCTGCAAGAGAGAGCAATCCCCATAGACTCCCATGTTCAAATGTCAGATTTCACAGCTGAAATAAACATGTTTACAGAGTGGCTTTCTAACTCTTCGGTTTCAATGTTATTTTAATCTTAAATTTAGAGGCGTGACCTTTTGATTGATGTGTGTTAGAGCGCTATTACTGGTTACAGCTGCATTCTTCCTGCTGGCACCACCGTGACGGAGCCCTCTCAGCTCTACCTTTTCATCCATTTTTGGATTTTCCAGTAATGACGAAACACCAAGATGGCGACTTGGTATTTTGTTTGTTTGATTTTTGGTTTGGTTTGTTCGTTTTTATCTGATGTCTCCCTTTGTATCAGATAAATTCAGCCTAAGCGCATGTCCTTACTTTTATTAAATCAGGTTAACTCTTGGTTAGTCATGTTTGTACTCAGTAACTGGCCCATGTTTCCCTTAATTCATTTGGGTTCCCAATGGTCGATATCACCCAATACACAGCATCTTTGTGTTGTTCATCCCATCCTTTATTTCTATCTCTACCCAGTTAACTACCTGAGAATCAGTTGAGAATGAGAAGATGAATGAGTAGTAATGACAAATGTTTGATCAAGGGGAGAAAAGAGCTGCTTTTGTAGAGTAGATTTTACAGGAAATCACTTAATTACACTTTATTGATGAATCTTTATTCAAAACACAGTTCGGCGCCTGATGTATCTGCCCTCCTTCCTCCTGGTGAACAACATAAAGCATAAGATTACAATAATTTTGACCTATCACATGATAGTAAATCATAAAAAACAAAAACATTTATTGTTGACTTTTTCAGATTTTGTTAAAGGGTCCAATAAAGACTTTAGATCATAAAAATTTGACTTTTCTGCCCAGTTGTTCTTAGGTTGAGATGTAAAGGGTTAAAAAGATCTGACCTGTCAACGCTGTTAGTGAACTACTGCAAGATGATACAGAAAGCACCAGCAGAGAAGCTTCAGGCTTTACAGAAACAGTGAGTCACTGCCTAAATACAAGCACCTCAATATCTGAATGCTGCTTACCATGTAATTATCATGAACACTAAAAATATTTACTGGCAGAATAATAACACGTTGAAACTTTTGGTAAAACACAAATGAAATCCTTTTGACACGTGTGGTTTATAAACTTACATTAAGATTGTTCATATCTATATATTTGCCATCAAACTCATGAAGTCCAAAATGATACACTGAACTAATTCTTTGAAAAGAACAAAACCGTCTTTCTTCTCATTATGTGCCCATGTTGTATAAATGTGCACATAGAAGTGAGATAATTTTTGTCCCAGTGTATTGTGTTTACATGTATCCATGACAATGTAAGAATTAGGATTCATGACATTGATAGTTATAATGTGAAAATGTGCAATTTAGCTGAACTTGTTGAAATCATAGTTGCATGTCCTAAATTATATTTAAATCCATTTCATGTATTTCTGTTGTTTTCTGGACATATTCAATGTTTTATATGTGTCTTATCATTAGTGCAATAAAAAGGTTAGGCACTAAAATGCATCATTCGTGTGAACTGATGTCTAATTTCCATATTAGATGGGAGCAATTCTTACACAATGTCCCTTTAAGTTGAGGATGTTGTGATACAGTTTTCTCTTTATCTACATGTTTTGAAATTTCTGGGGCTTATTTTCTATCTAAATAAAATAATTTATAAATTTCATAATCAAATGTCTGACAGGATGCAGATTTGGTCATCTGCTTTATCACATCATTAAGTTTTTCCAGTTTTAATGTTCTACATTGCTACATGTATGGGTCAGGTTTACACAAGGATAGTGTGTGTGTCTTGTTTAGAGTTTTGTGTCTGATAATGTCTGTTTTATCTTTTGTTTGGGGCAGAACAGCTGTGGAGGAAGTTTAGGAAGTCAGCCTGGAGAAAAAGTTGCAGAATTCAGGTTTAATTTGGCCAGAGGCTAGTCCTGCTGTATTATATTAAATTATGAGTTGTGGAGTATGAATCTCATTGTTGATATTTGCTGATTAAAGACAAAATAAAAGTGCAGATCATGCATTTTATTGTTATTTCACATATTTACTGTAATTGTGATCCGGATCATATCAAGGTAGCGTCTCTAATCTTCCATACTCCCATGCTCGAGCATCCAGAAGTTTATCATGTAACTTTTTTCATGTATAGGAGATGGGGGATGTTTCCAGACCATCACTCATTACTGGTAAAACTGCCTCCAGACAAGGTTTACTCATTGTTGAGGAAGCACTTAGGATCAAAGAAGACCCCATGCTGGCATAAAAAACTGTGCATGCTCCAGATGCTGAGGGTCTGACAGGGTACTTCTCCTTCTCAAAGCTAGTTTAGTGGGTTTTATTTGAGCTTAGAGTCAGGATAGAGGCCAACCAACTGACAGTTAATGAATGGTCTCCCATAAAGCTGAGGAAAAGAAAGCAAAATGCCACTTAAATTCTAGCTACAAACACACATATGGGCCAGCAAAAAGTGAAAATGGATGATTGTTTAGATCAGTCACATTTACAGGAGGTTTTTCTACAGATAAAAAATAGTGAATGAAAAGGACGAGGTTGTTAGGCCCCCTTCATTCCCAATAAGTCGAAGACTGGTGTTTCTTTCTTTTTAAGGTAGCGTGGAATCTCAGTTTTCAAGTTCAAGTTCAAGACCAAGACCACTATTAAAGTCTTTTTTCTTCTTTAATTAGTTCAATTCAACAGCTATTCACTTTCAATTTCCCCTGAAGTTTCCTCACATTCCTTAGGAACTAGAGCTATGTGGTTGCGTTTAGAGGAAGTCTGTGATGAGATTTTATATATGACTTCACTTTTGTCAGTGTATCAAACAATTTGTTTATACATGCCTTCACTATTAGAACAAACACGCAGTATATTGCAGCCTTAATCCAATGCAGAGGTGGAGCTAATAAAGTAGCGGATGATTATTTGTGTTACTTCTAAAAATAGGTCATATGGTACTAAAAACTATTTTTGGTTGTTGGGGTCATAAAGCCTTTTGGTTGCCTTGAAAAGTGCTTTATAAATAGAATCAATCATTATTTTATTAATGTATGACAACTAATGTGTTACCACATGAAAAGTAGCCATGTTCTCGAGCATAGCATGCCCATTCCTCCGAGCTTTGCTCCATTTGTAAAAGAAGTCAAAGCTGAAAAAGCAAAACTCAAAAAAGGAAACAGCATGAAATCAGGTAATATTCCAGATCTCATATTGGACACACAGGGTTTAAACATTTTTTTCCCTTCAATTACCACATCACTTCCCCTCCGTTTCTGTCCATTATTCATGAAAGCATCCCTGACCATGAAACAAGCATGTAATTAAACTAGTAGATCTGAGGGAATTTAGCTACAATATATCCTGTTTCTATTTGAGCCCAATTCAAGCTGACCAGCTCAGGCTGTGGTCACAGCAGTGCCCCCATTCACTCATTTGCTTGCCTTGGTTCACTTGACTGTAAATGGACGCCATTAGTCTGTAGGGTCGCTAAGCCATTTTAAGCCAATTAACTTTCCTTGACACGCAACACACCCAGCTGGGAGGCTAAATGTTTGGCTTCTAACAAAGAGACAAATGGAGATGGAAAGAAGAAAAAGATGCAAAAGTTTTTCATTGAACACTTACAACACATACAACACTTAGCTACATAACTTCCTGCTTAAATCTATCATTGTGTTGTTTTGCTTATAAATTAAAGACTTACATATGCTTGAGGAAAAAAACAAAGAGTTCAAGGAAATGAGGGATAACAGAGGGGTAGAAAGTTCAAATAAGGTGAGACTGAATAAATTAGGGACACGAAAATCTTCCATTTTTCCAACTACACTTAGAAGGTTTTCAGTACATGTCTAAATTAACCACATGTCATTAAATATCTGCAAGATATTCAAGAAAACTTAAAATAAAGGAGATGCACTATAACTCTGTTATCTGTATTTCATTTCTTTTTTGTCCTACAGAGTAAAATAAAGCTTAAAATAAAGCTGAGCATTGAAACTGTATAAAGGAATGAAGATATCCATAATCAAAGGACAAAATGATAACAGACTAAACAAGTTACTTAAAAATACTGAGGTTTCTAAATAACAGAGGAGATGGGGGAAACAGAGAATGAAAAATTAAACACTTCATATGACTCAATGAGAAATGTACATCAAACAGGTGGAAACAAGTCAAAAGTTTGAGAAGATGTTGTGTTTTTCAGGAGATTACCCCAAAACCCTGCAATAAAAACTTTATACATATTGAGCTATTGAGCTGTGTATACACAAAAACTGCTGCAGCACTGTTTTTATTGCCCTTTCTTGCACTGAAAAATGTCTGTTAAGTCCCTACCGATGAAGCAATGGAGGCTCTTTGAAATACTATATACAACTAAATGAAAGGAGAAATATACCCAATAAAAAGCTAGTTTGTTGCAACAGTTAACATAATGTTAATCTTGTATACTCTGATTAAAGGCTAACAAGCACAGTGTATCAAGCACATGTAAATCCAAGTTACACATAGAAAGCAAAGCAAGGACTATAAGGAAATACCACAGCTGCAAGAAGCAAAGCATCAGGGGATAGTCCATGATGGGACTTCGGCAGAGTGAAGTCCCCTCATGAGTTTTATGATACAATATCAGAATTTTTTTTTCTTTATTTGTTCTTTTTGTCAGGCATGTTTAAACTGATCGACTGAATAAGACATAAGCAGCCTGTTGCTGTCAAACAATGCAAATTTAAACACAAATAGTCATTTTTAAAATCATTCTATCAACCATACTAATGCTGGTTTTCTCTTTATATTATCACTGTCTATTGTCACCTTGCTTTTCGCTGCTGTTTCTCATGCGGAGCAGTGGACACATATTTGTCCTTCGATTCATTCACTTCTACGGCTTATCTCAGATTTCTGATGACAACAGGCGGCACAGAGTTCCTTTCCCATGTCATGTCCTACAGTTCTTCCTTGGTATCCCAGGCTGGTAGTCTGCCTTTCTCATGGACAGTAGGCACATTTGATGAAGATAAAACTGAACATGAAATGTGTCTTTTCATTGGAAGGTTGCCAAATCATGAACTTTGCTTGGTGGCTCACACAGTATAACAAAGCCAGTCCAGGACTGATTTGCTCCCCCACAACTGAATATCCTGGATCAGATCCGAATTAAAAAGTAATCCTTTGTAAGATGTAAAATGTTGTTTAAATGTGCTACAGAATGTAGTAAGATCAATAAACGTTACTAAGGAACGAGGAGGTGATGCATGTTAAAAGGGATTTTACCTAGTGTATTGCGGTTTGTTCCCTGTGTTAGAGTGAAAGAAAATGCTGAAGGATTATGTATAACACATTTATACATAAAACTGATGAGGGGTGAGTGAGCTGTAAAATGAGACTTTGCTCAAATTTGGACAAAGAAAGGAGAACAAATCTGGAGCTGGACAGGATACAATTCGATCTACATCTGAACAAGAAGACACGATGCACTAGTGCAGGGGGCAGTGGCGCATTACAATGGAATTTGAAAACTATATAGTGTAAAAAATATCACGTTTCAATGATTTTGAAAACATTATTCATACACAGCAGCTCTCTTGAAGTGCACTGAATTCAGTTTCCTCACTATGAAAAGTCACATTAGTATAAAAATGAACCCTTATTACAGAGAAATGAATATGTACAGTGAAGGATCGTGCAAAAAGTTTGCCATTACTGCCCCCTTCCTGCTTGTAACCTATTAAGTTACAGAGCTTGTTCAGAGCTTTTTTGTCATTGGCTGACCTGATGAGAGCTCAGCAGAGAAACACAATAAATAAATAAACAAAAAAAATCTCTGAAGAAATATTAATGAAATATTGACAACTACTGCCCAAATAAATATACATTCTGTACATATATGCATTATGAGTGAAAGCCATATTTAAAAAATAACCATATAAACCATGTTTAAAAAACAGCTGTTGCTGTGTAACTTTTTTGTATGACAGTCTATATAATGTTTCATCAGTTTTTTCATGGTTTTAACTTTTTATGAAGCTTAGATTTTCTGTTTTTATTTAGTAGATTTTCTTGTTTTCTGTTTTGCATCTGTTTATTAGTTCACCTGATTTGATTGGTTTATACGCTGCACCTGTGTCTTGTTTGGTTTCTTATGTATGTATATTCCTGGGGTCCATTTCACAAAGGGAGTTCAACAAACCCTGAGTTTGATAGTTAACTACGAGTTGACACTTTTCTAAAAGTTAAAAAGCCATCAAATCTGATAAAGGTTATTTGAATGCTGAACTCCCTGCGATGAAATGGCGACATGTCCAGGTCGTACCTGTCTCTCACCTGCTCTTGTAGGGATGGACTGCAGCTCTATATACCACTACCATTTTTATAAGCGGTATAGAAAAAGAACAAACAAACGCTGAGCCACAGTAAACGAGGAGTAGACTGAAATCGTAAAAGAAACATATTGTAACTCTAATTTCTGTCAGTCTGTTTGTACACACACATGCACACACACACATATATGCAACAGGAGTTATAATGTCAATGGGCATCCAGTTTGCTAGTCAGCAGCACCTTGTATTTAATATTAACACATGAAAATCAGCTGCTTCTCATTCCAGTTTAAACAGGACAGTGCTGCTGAGCAGCTGCTGTAATGTTTCTTGGCTAGAAAACACACCAGCTAACATGAAGAGTAACCTCAGCTTAAATGCAGCAAACATAAGGACTGATAATAATATTGTGTTGGTATTGCGTGGTAGCAGTTAGTAATTGTGCCATGTGTCCTGGTTTAAGCAAGTACTTACACCACTACTGTACATTAAGCAAGACCGTGAAATTTGGCTTGTGTTGTGCCGAAAAAAAAACAACCATTCCAGCGTTGAGGGCGGAGTCATCAGCAAATAGTAGGTTATTAATGGAGTTAATTACAACCTTAGTTTTAGCTTAAAGCTGTTGCTGTGTCAAAACAGAATGAGTTTATCATTGCATGAATTCTGACTTAGCTCTTCAGCTTGCAGACACATTCCGAAAATTCTGGCCTGTATCCGATTTAATATCACTTATGAAAGTGACCCAGATCACAGTTATGAAAGAATCTCACCTGAGTCAGATTAGAGCCAAAAAATTAGATTTGTGCCATTTATCTGCAGCCAGACTCAGAGTTAAGTCCTATAAAAAATTCTCAAACTGTGCATGATAAACACATAGATGTAATCCATCTTTCTACCATCTTCTATTGAGTTTTTATGTTAAGCTTAAAAACACCCTTCATCTCCATAAATGAGGAGGAAAGGAGAAAAAATTATATGCATTCCAATGAAATAAGCAGTGGGTGTATCTGAAGCTCTGGGGAGGTTTGAGAGAAAACCGTATGACCCATCACATTGAAGAGCAAGAAAAAATATTTCTCATGTAAAGATAAAACTGTAGGTGTGAGGCAAGCTTGTTAGTGAAATTTTTAAAATAATTGTTATGTAGAAAATTTAAGGGTTTTACACATCAGTATCAATGTGATTAAATAACACAAAATTGTGAATATTTTGGAAGTGACATTTTGATGTTTTTGTCCATCCACAGTGCACTGCAAAATTGTGAATAAATTATAAAGATCCTAAAATAAACTCACAAACATGGCTTCCACGTCAAGCAACAATGATATTGTGTCGATCGTATCAAAAGTAAAGAAAAAAACACACAATGGATACATCCTGTTACTGGGATAGGTTAACTGCTTGTTCCAGGGGCTGAAGCTGTATTACGGTCGCTTCAGAACTTACTTTAGGATGTCCATGGAAGAATTTGAGGATCTGCTTCAGCTTTTTGCTAGCTCCTCATTTGAAGAAGAGGAAAACAAAGACGCTCAGGCATGGTGGCACAAAGTTTGAATAAGGTAGTAACAACAAAATGACACTTGCATAAGTTGCTCTTGCGAGGCTATCGTCACATCTTTTCTGATTGGTTGATTGTATATTTATTGGATATGAATATCCAGAAAAATCTACATCAGTTCAGAAAAATAAAATTGGTAAAATGACTGAACAAAATTTTGTTCTAACATGAACTTTCCCATTGACTTGACATTGATTCATTAAAAAATAATGACGGGTATTATTAGGATTAAATCATCAGAGTGGGTGTGTAAAACACTTAAGAACTGGGAAATACTTGCTGTTTACGACAATGTTCTGCTGTCTGTTTATACACTCACTGCAAACGATGCAAGCATGCTGCTGCCAAAATGATCAATACTGGAGGCCCTCGCTAAGACGCAGTATTTAGCACTAGCACTCTGAACTAGTGAAAGGTCAATCATAAGGTAGCACTTTACTTTCAGGGTATTTTAATAAACAACTGTTTCAGTCTGTTGCTGACTAGACACAATTACTTGACACTGTGCAACAGGGAGGAATAATAATAAAAATGTCAGTAATGGTAGTTAGCCAGTAGTTAGTGGGGGTAGAGTCAAAGCTGCAGGCCGAGTTAGATGCCAAAATTCATGACGGAAACAGGAGAACACGGGTTAGGATTAGGAATAAATGCAGAAAAATACTAACATGTGTGCCTTAAAGTTTTCAGTGTTCTTTTGGATGGAACCTTTCATGTACAAAACAATTCAAAGTTTTGTAACTTTAACTATGAAAATGGTGCATCACACACTGAAAATACAATTAAGCCTCTGCTCATCACAGCTCAAAATGCACAGATGTATCCGAAGGTCATTCATCAGTGCGATCTCCTTAAGATGTATTGACTTATCACTTTTGACGCATGGTGTTTGTTAAATGTAAAATAAATACACATTTTTATTCTTAAAAGACCCTTTCACAACATTAAGACCTAACATAAGGCTTTCTGCCAGACATACATGAGAACAAACTTCCCCCATGTGCAGTCTTCCTCCTCAAGTCAAAAACTGTTTTCTTATTCAAAACATGGATTTACGTCATCGACCCCTGTTCTATATTTCTGCACAAACCACTGGAACGGATTAGACCCCCACAAAGGAGATTAAACTGAAGTGAATGGTACAGCAAGGAAACCCTGCTTGCTTTTTCTATTTTGGACTGTGCAGCTCTCCATCGCTCAATAAGTCATCATGGTCAACCTGCCTGTCCACTTTATAAGATTATTATATGATTAGTAAAATGAGGAGACATCTACACCTTTTAGCCCAAATCTGAGACAATATCAAGGATGCAAATGGAAAGTTAATTAAAACCAGTCTGTCCCCAGCTTTTTCTTTTGTTCTCCCCTCTGCTATTTACATTTTATCTTTTCATCTCAAACCCTGTTGCCTTCATCCGTTTCCTCATCTTCATTTTTTCCCATGTTCCCTTCTATCCACTCACTCACATCCCTCTAGTTTTAAGATGTTTGGCCCGTGCTTTCACTCGGTCTGCTTTCCATTTTTCTTCTTCTGATACTAGAAGCCATATGCTGTAATTGCAACCAGGTGGGAGTCTGGCCATTACAGTGGTCGTTCTGTCAGACTCTGGGAAACTTTTCTGTAACACATAGAGGTGGCACCCACAGATGTGCACACAGCCACAAACACACACGTGCAACTTGCCAGCAATGGCTCTAGACAAAAGGTACACATTTCAAACACACAGAGGAAGTATTTTCATTTCTCCCCCAAAATTATGTCATTGTTGTAAATGTTTTTATATCTTGAAGTGAAGAGGTAGAACCCTGAACCACATGGATGGATGTTTCACAGACATGGAAACAGGGTGATGAATTGCTGGTTAAAATGACTTTTGTGTGTGTGTCTTGACATATGATGCCAAGCTTTGTGTATTGTGCTGGTGCCTTGTTCAGTTAGGAAGAATGTTGGTTTTGCCCTGTGAAACAAAAGAATTGCGAAGATTTAAAATAAAAACTTAAAAAAAAGCTGGAACAATGAGAGATGAGCAGAGACTGGAAAAAGCCTTCCTTGAAATGACGTTTGTTTTCGAGACCTTTCCTTGATCATGTCAGTGAAAGGGGATTGGATTCATAATTTCATATCCTCTCATTACGGGAAGAGAAATTACAGTAAAATAAATTGTCAAATTTAGAAACTTCTTTCTGCAGCATAAACTGTCAAATTCTCATGCTAGTTTTCCGGACTTCTATCTATTTGTGGATAGATCTTAATGAATTTCTGCAATTTATTAAACACCTCTCTTTTTTTCGGTTTTTTTTATTTTTTTATTTATTTTTTTTTTTTTGCATCTTCCTTCCCCCAAAATTTAAGGTAATTAATTGCCTCACTCACTAAACTCATACAAAACAGATGGTGGAGCTATAAAGGGGTTTTCTCTTTCTCCACCAAGTCATCCTTATCCTTTTTTCTCATGATAGAGATCATAACTTTGAGCTGTTGATCTCATTCTTTTCTTCTTCTCTTCTTCTCTTTTCCTCTTCCTCTTCTTTGGCAACATAATGGCCACATAAACAGCTGTGTCATGGTTTAACCTGAACGTGGGAAGAGAAATCAGTTTTAAGTTGCAGTGATAACTAAATAAATAGCTCCCACTGGATGAGTAGTCTTTGAACGCATCGTTACCAAAACAGCTTCTTGATTACATTCCAACTGTCTGCTGTCTGAACGAGTCAGTATCGCTCACCGGGGAGTGCATGCACAACTGCAAGACACAACATACACATGCATTTAGTCAAACACATTCACAAATACACACTAACAGCCATTGTAGCCACACTATTTACAAAGTTTGATCTGAACAATGAACTTGAGAAAATCTGGTGAAAGTGTGTGCATACTAGGATGCTTCTGGTCCTAATGGGTTAGAAGAAATAAGGATACAGGGCAGATGCATAAGTTGGGGGATTCTTTTGAGTCACTTCCTGGGGTGATGTTACAAAGGGAAGTTGTTCAAGCAGCTTCATTTCATCTGCCTGCTTTCATTACACATATTACAAAGTCAGAGTAAATTAGTTTTACAGAATGTTTTAATTGTTCCTCTGTGGTGGAACGAACTGCCAAACTCTGTGCGCTCTGCAGAGTCCTTATCTACTTTCAAAAGCAGGCTAAAGACACAGCTCTTTAAGCACTTAGTTGTGATCAATAGGAAATTATACTAACTTGAGAAATTTTTTCTAGCTTTTTGCAGAAACTCAGATCTAATGAACGTAGGGAACAAAAGATAAATAAATAAAATAAAAAATGAGTGCACCTAGCACTGCAGGCAACACCTGTGCCCAAATACACTACAGCAGTTCGACTGCACTTATCTATG
>JBAMHX010000007.1:22123648-22135292 GCA_037177515.1 Pseudomugil tenellus | reverse complement strand
TTTGAAAAAAAAAAAAGAAATGAATGTCACTACTTTCAATGAGTTGTAGCTTTGTGCGTTTAATTACAATAAGTTGTTTAAATAGACATATTTGCTTCCTCCTGTGATCGGATCGGTGATCGGTTTTTTTAAGGTCTTTGATCGGTGATCGGCCCCTAAAATCCTGATCGTGTAAAGCCTAGATTACAATATAGTGTCATAATTGCCAAGTTGGTTTTAAACCTGCAACTGCTGGCTGCCAGTAAGGCATGGTGCTGTGTTTTCCCATCTCCACAGGCTGAAGCTTGAATATGACATTTCCCAATTAAAACTCCAAAAGCAATTTAAGTTCTTTAAACTGTGAAAAATGGTAGAGCTGCGTGAGGAAAAGCGTTTTCAACATGTCCAGGTGGCTTTTTACAAAGCTGCCGGGGAGAATGAATAGGAAGAATGCTGGGCTTGAGGAGGAGTGGTCCGACTGGACAAGGGTGGGGTGGAAATGCAATCACAAAACCAAGTGGAGAGAGGGGCTTTCTAAAGGAAGCCAAATAAATTTGTCCAAGACTTATCCAGTATTTCTAATTTTGCTGTGACTGAATTCTGTCTGACACTACAAATGTTTTCCTTGCATCTGCTGTATCAAATTATATGCCGACCTTGAAGGAAGCAACAAGACGATCTGAGACGTCTTTAGATGTTGCACAGCATTGTGTATCAGATACTAGCCGAGCATAAAGTGGGCAACATCGTGGGGCTGCAGTTTAGGAAATCCTTAATGACTCTTACATGTGGTATTAATGTATGTTAATGTATGCTGGCTTGTGTGGTAAAGTCGGCTTCAGTCTTGTATGTTTGTGATTCATGAAACCACAAGCATGTGTTTTAATAAAAAAGCAGAAGTTTAGCATGATTTCAAACATCACTGATGTCGTGCCGCTGACAGACCTCTGCAGGGTTTCTGCTCCCGGGTGGAAGCACACGCTCGCACACGCTTTCTGTTGGTTACAGCATTACCATAGTAACACAACCATCAGCCGCAGAGTGGGTGACACTTGGGTATTTTTATAGCTCGCCTTTTGTGTATGGTGGTACAGTGAGGAGATGTGTATAGTAGTGAAAGAAAAGTGAGTACAAACTGATTGAAATGGAAGAAAAGTGAGAGTTGATCAAAAGCAGTGCAGTTTGTTTCCGTTAAACCACATGTAGGCCAAGTGAATAATGTCAGAGCAGCGATAATCAGGCTTGTTTTCTTAAACAAATGATTAAAAGTTTAGTAACTTGTCAGAACAGACGGTTCTGATGTGACATGAAGAAATTCTCATACCTCTTAATGTCATGTTAATTGTTAATTAAATAAACAAGCGACCTATTTGTTTGTTTAGGTCACTTTACTGCAGCCAAAAGAGCTCTTAGCAGTGCTGCTAGGAGTGTATGAGGTGTCCTGGATCAGGGTACAGTTGCAGGTCCTTTAAGGTTGGAGGCCAAATCAATAGCTGGGGCTGTGTTTCATGTCTTTAGCAAACAGCGCTAAAGCCATGTCTGAAACTCTTTGCATTGGTGGCATCTGCAAATAGTAACAGGAGCTAGGACTCAATGTTAATGTACAGATTGATTTACTGTGAGCAAAACGGCTCTACTAAATAATTTCATTAGTTATTAATGTCTTATTTTGAATATTTATCCAATAATTTCCTCCCATCTGCCTTGCTAACAGCCTCTGCAAATGTAACTTTATTTCCAGTGCAGGCGGATTTGCAGTGCTAAGTTTAAAGCTAATCCGCTGTATGTTAGTTTGAGCCAGAAGGACCTAACCTTGGCTGCCATTTTTTCACAAAAAGATATTTAGAAAGGAAAAATGTTAAAGGAAAAAATGGTGAAAACAGAGACAATGGTTGAACTGGACCACATTTTCTATATAACACTTGGCTTCGGCCCATCATGAAGCAGATTTTATGCTGTTCTTCACGGCAGAACAAAGCTGAACCAAACCAAACAATCTTTTCAAGTCTACAAATTGCTCAGCTGCCCTTCCCTTATTGATAGATGGCAGCATTTGCTTTTCAAATATCATTGCTGATGTCTTTCCTCCTTGGCATTGTTTTAACACATGCTTCAATGGTTCTCATAGGCAGACTGCGCAAACATCTGCCAAAACATCTGCTCTAATGAAGTTAGTCACACTTGCTTCATTCACATGGAAGCAGTAAAAGTGTATCATTCATACATGGACTCTGCCTTTTTTTTTTTGGCTTTTTACGTTAAATAAATAATGACAGTTGTAATATATTGTCACTTCCTGCATCTCAGGTTGTTTTGCATTTATTTAAGATCTAGTAAACCTTTCTACTAAAACTTAACGGCTGAAAGAGGAACTACTTTCTTTTGCTTGTCACTGTAAAGATAAAGCAATAGTATGTGTTTCTGGTTCCAAACTGACCATTTTCCCCACTGATCCACATGCAGTTTTTATACCAGGCCAGCAAAAGTAGCTTTTCTCTGTTGCTATGCAGAACATGCCAAGCAATTGAGCACAGTGCAGCACTTTGCTTTGCTCCAGAGGAGCAGCATGATGAGATTTAAATTAATTCTGCGACAGTCCAAAATTCTGACTCCATCATTTTGCTCCTGCTGGGACACGTTGCATTGATGGCGGTGCTTCTTCTCACCCACTCAAGTCCATCACACGCATTGTGTTCTCCGCGCTGCAATGGCTGGCTTGTGTTTCAAGCCGTCAGGAGGGATAAAGCACTGGGAGACAGAGATGGAGGAACATGACCTATAGAGGGAAAGCAGCAAAAAAAGGTGTACACTCAATCTGTGTGGTTAAGTTTTTATTTTTAAAGACTGTTTCTTTGCTTAATGCTCGCTATTTTCGAGCCGAAGTGTGACCGACTGCATTGTACTTCATGCATGGCTTCAAGTGGCGGGAGCCAGAGAGGTTGCCATTCATTTGCCTTTTGTGCTTGTGACTACATGCCTGCTAAATCTGGCACTCAGTTGGTTGTGTCATTACAGTAATTTCTCCCACCTTATTCTGTCTCCATCAACTGTACTTTTGCAGTGTGATCTTGGGGACATGGCCTCGAAAGATGCTCCGTACACAAAACCAGTCTGCCTTAATTTTATTTTTACTCAGGAAATTTGCACTAATGTTATCAGGTGGCATGGCTGACAAGTTTTAATAAATGTTTTAGTTTTTTTTTTTTCATTTAGATATCTTATAAAAGGCCTCTAATGTAGTGAAATCTGAGACCCCTGTATGTTTGGCAGATTTAGGAGGTGAGACGAAGAGTGTTTGAATCTGGCTCGTCTTTGTCATTTGCTTCTTGCTGCTATTTGGATGCATGTCCTTCCTAAAGCCATATTATGTTTCTGACATATCAGATCATCAGTCTGTCTTCATTCATTAGATGGGATTCTTATTGATCGCTGCTGTTCTCTCCAATATGGCCAGTGTATAGTTTAAACTTATTACTGTCAGGGCTGATGAATGTATTCGTAGCCTTTTGTGGCAGAACACATTTTTTTTTTCAGAAGGAGGGCTCTGCTATTACAATTCACCAGTCAGCAAGCCAAACAACAGGAAAGCACAGACTGACAGACGGCCACGCAAGAGGCTGCCAGGCTGAGTATTCATACAAGTTTAATGAGCATCCAGACAGTAGGGAGTTTGTGGCTCCTGCACAGAGCTCGCTCTGCGCACACTGTCTGATGAGGTTAGACACTCTAATGGAACAGGTGGGAGTCTGACAGTTTGACCCGGGTCATGAACAGAACTCAACTTTGAGTCTGCAATTAATTAAAATTTTTGTTTTATCAAGACAAAGTGAATTTATGTGGAAAGCTCAGGCAGCTGAAATGTTTATAGTAAAATATTCTCCTTGCTTAGACTCAAAGGTTTTTTCCTTTCAAGAGTGTGAGACAATCATGATTTTAATCTATGTGCTCGAAGCATTTTTCCAAACTTATTTTGAAGTTTGTATGACTTTTTTTAAAGTTACAGTGCATCTTTATGATTATTAGTCCCACATAACATTTGTATGAAGAAATTCAATGTCCCTCAAGCACCCAGCAGCAGGGCAGCCCCCTCCTTATTTATTGAACACGCAAGAAGAAATTGTGTTGGCACTGAGATGCTAAAAACATGACATGTTGTGGAAAATATTTTAAATCACTTCAGTAACCCGTCAGCCTTTTTATATACAATGCAAACTCACATCTGATCTAAAGTCATCCTCTAAGTAAAATATTTGTAATGGGAGTTGTTAAAGCTTAAGATGTTGGATGGGAGAGTTGCTAAGCTTATCTTCTCTCTCTGTTGGTAAACAGGAATAGGAGTTAACAATCCAACTACAGCTCAGGGACTCTTTCCTAAGTTGTGCTTTGCTGCATTCATCATCACAGTGTTCAGACTGTATTCAGGCTGCTGAGGTTCAGCAGGTTTTATCAGGTCAATTTATTCAGCAAATGCAAAATAAGTTAAATAACACTGTAATCTATTTTCCACTTTGTTCAAGATTTATTTGATTTATTCTTCTGGGTGGTACCACGTGGATTTCCCACACAACCAAAACACTGCCTCAGACATTATTTCAGCATTTTATTTATTTTGTTTGTTCCATAATTTTTTTCTGCCTCTAAAAAGGCGCCAAATATAAGCAGTCCCTCATGCAGTCGGGTCATGTCTGTATCTAAAGCCTCTGCCAGTGACATGGATGTAGCTGCCACTTTACTACAGCTCTACGTCCACTGTTGCTATAGCGACGCCATGGTAATGAGGCTGCATTCTAATGATGCCTCAGTGGGTTGTTCAAGGAGTCGGGATACCTGGGGACGATGAGTCGATTAATGGATGACGCCATTCGAGTCTTAGAGGCTCCAGTGATGTTGGAAACATGTAGCAGCTGTAGAGATCTGGATGTGACACTTGGATACGTTAACTACTTGACTTAATTTTGGTTGGTTGAAGTTCTTCTGCTCATATTTACTGACATATTAAAACATTAATGCGTGCATGAGTTTTACATTTAGAAGAGGACTAGTCTTCTGTGCTTGCTTGGGTTTATAGAACCTCATTACGTCCTGACAGAAGAGCAGCACTGCTGCATGGACTCATTTGATTAGTACTCATGTGAATATGAGTGGAAAGCTTCTGCACGAGGCCCCCAGAATATCAATAGACTTTTTTTTTTTAGTAAGATAAGCCTCGTCTCTTCGTCTCCACTCATTAGCCTTCAATATTAACTGAGGAAAGTTTCCTCAGCTCACTCTTCCTTTGGGTTCCTTTTTTTGCTTTCGCTTGATGAGCTGTCAGTTCCAGCTAAGCTAATAAAGCATCTCTTGGCTTTTAAAGATATGCGTCTGGAGCAGATTTATCTCATGTTTGTCTTTCTATTTACACTTTGCAGGATAGTCTGATAATTGATTAGTCAATATTTCTCAGGACTGCTTGTCTTACTGACTTCCTAAATGTATAGATTTGCATAGCGGCTACATTAACAAACCATGTTATGGATCTGTGGCAACAGGCAAGTCTGCTGTACTCAGTCCTGCAGAGGATGAGAAATTAACAGCACATCTTTAATATCTGTATTATTTAGTGTAGGGACACTAAGAAACGCAGACGTATAATTATTTATTTCAGCAGAAACAGTTCAATTCTGCTGTGATAAGTGATTTTTCACACATTGTTGCAATGAAACAGTTTTTACTCCTTAAGTGATTTTTGATTCTGTATAGTGTTTCCTACAAAGCACATGATTTTATTCTCATTTTCTGTCTTCATAACACCAGAAGACAGCCTGCTGTGTTTTTAGTGGTTGTCAAACATGATTTTCTTTCATTTTAACCACTTTTGTTTGTTGGCCAGCAGCTGGCTCTGCCATTTTGTAGTTTCTTTGTGCAAATGAAACTGCAGCACTGTTGGGATGGTTGCCACATTAAAACTGAACCTTTGTAGTGATTGCTGTGATGTATAACATTTCCCAAAAGCACTTAAAAGAACACATTTGTCTTTTTCCTTACTCATAAAAACAATATGTTTTTTTTTTTTTTGCAAATAGTTGACAAAATATTAAACGTGTACATTAGGAGACCAAAGATCCACTCATAATAATATGTATTAATAATATCATTAATCCTCCTGCTTTGTCTCACATCCAGGAATCATCCTGTCATGAAGATCAGGGAGGCGAGCCAGCGCTGGAGCTGACACTGTCAGTGAATGCAGCCTACGCTACACTACAACCAGACCCACATCTCCCACTGCTTTCTTTTCTCTCTCATCACTAATCTTATCAGAGTTGTTTCGACCTTGCGGCTGCTGAGTCCAATCCCAGAAATTCTCCAGTGTTTTCTAAAACACCCCTGAAAAGCCTGGACGTGTATCTGCGGTCGGTATTCCTGGGCGTTTTTCAGCACATCGCACCATCTTATCTCTATAGACCTGCATTGTGGGACCTTCAGCCTCAGCAAGAGCCTCCTGTACTACATCCCTGTCCAAGGACGAGCACGTAACGACCGCTGCTATCCACCAGGGCAAATCCAAGATCTGCTACCATCATGTCCAGTCGACGAAAGGCCTCCACTCCCTGCATGATCCGACCAGACCAGACAATGGTGGAGTTGGATGATGACGCAGAGGAATCGCAAAACATGGAGGTACTGTGAATTTTTTTTCCCAAAAAATTGTCCTGCATGGTCAACTGTTTTTGTTTTAATGCAGATATAACCAGTCGATAGGTGTGTCCAAATTTGACTCGCTGTCTAATAACCTGTATGTTGTTACAATCTGTCAGGAGGCAACAGAGAACCATATTCAGGGGGGACCAATGAATGCAGATCTCTCTACACAAGCAGAGCCATCCATGGACTTGGATCTAACAAGCAAGACCTCTGAACCCCCCACAGCCCCAGATAAACCAACAAAGGACCCTCCAGACCCTGCCAAACCACAGCGTAGACAGCAGGGTGGCTACGAGTGCAAATACTGCCCCTTCTCCACCCAGAATCTCAACACTTTCAAAGAGCACGTTGACTCCAACCACCCAAATGTTATCCTCAACCCGCTGTACCTGTGCGCTGTCTGTAACTTCAACACGAAAAAGTTTGACACCCTGACAGAACACAATGAGAGATGTCACCCCGGCGAGAGCAACTTCAAGTTCAAGCGTATCAAAATGAACAACCAGACAATCCTAGAACAGACTATTGAAGGCTGCAGCAGCAACGCAGTTATTTATAACACGTCAGGTGCCGTTACTGGCAAAAACGATGAACTGGGAACTGTGCCTTTGAGCAAACCCACCGCTGTCAAAGTGAGTAAACCAAAAATAAAGTCAACAGATAACAAATGGACAGAAACTCAGCTGGGTAAACTGGCCCCTGATCTCACCAAGCAACCAATCACAGCGGTCAATGTGAATGGGACTGTCATCATCCCAGAGTCGACTCTCCTCAAAGCAGACAGCCTTTCTCACATCATGCCTTCCTTACAACAGCCTCTAAACTATACCCAGGTAGGATGCGTCAGAGGAAGAATGTGTCTTTTATGTGTTGTTTCCATTAAATTAATAAACAATAAAAAAATGCTTTTTAGACTAGAATTAGATGAGATGATCCAGACGGCTGCTGTATGCTTAAATGTGATGTGAAGAAGAAGGTACATCATTTTAGGTTGCATAGAAATGATGATAAAGAAACACACGGCCCTTACCGTGTCTTAGGAATGGGTCGAATTCTTGTGGAATAATTTTGGCTCGCTGTGTTTTGTTTTTTCAGTTCATTGAGGTTTGACACTACTTTATGCTCTGCTCCCTAAAAGTCCCACCACAGCATTTTAAGCGGGTTCAGATCTGGGTTTTAACTTTGATTTCGCAGCATGTTGAACATATTCTTTATCAGTCCTTCTGTTATATCTGCTTCTGTTTGAGTCTTTCTTTTGTTGCGTGATCGCTTTACCGGTCAGGTGTTTGGCTTAGTGAGTTTAAGGTGTCCAGGTTCTGTGGCTGCACAACCAGCCCACATCATCAGCCTTCCTCCACCGTGCTCATGAGGAGTTTACAAATGTGAAGCTGTATTTTCTGTCTACTTTCATGTCTACTTTGGTCTTGTCTGTCGAGACGACATTGTCCCAGAAGTATTGTGGTTTGTTTGACTTTGCAAACATAAGCTATCTTGCTGTGCCTTTTTTTTAGACTGAAGTTAATTTTAAACAAGTCATATTTGTTCATTCATATATTTATTTATTCACTCATGTGTCATGTGCTTTCTCTGAGCATCGCATGATCTGACTTTGATCTGTTCTTGAAGAGCTGGTGTAAAACTGTTTTCACTGTTTTAAACGCTGTTCTTATTCTCAGATGTAAGTCGCTTTGGACAAAAGCGTCTGCCAAATGACTGTAATGAAATGAACTACAAAATTATGTACTCAAGATAATTTGAAAGTGGGCTTATAACCCTTTCCAGACAGATAACAGCATCCTTTGCTTCTCCAGTATCATTTTAATTTATAGATTAGTTTTAGATTTTACAGAGAATGTGCTCTTTTTCTCATTTTCTCAGACAGCTCGCTGGGAATCTGTGGGAAAAAACTACTGCAGGCCTGTTAAATGAAGAAAAACATTTTTAACACCTATGAAGCTGTTATGTTTTATTGTCCAGATTTTGTTTCATTTGCATGTTGTGTAACATGGTTACTAATCATCTCTAAAGATGTGTGTAGGCTTTAGAATTGGTCCACCTCCATGAAAGAGTTACTTCAATTTTTTATTCTGTTTTCCTTTAGATTTGCACTCCATTGTTGAAATGAAAAGTTGAAGGTGGGGGTAAAAGTTGCCAGTTTAAAAGTTTTATTTCCAAGTTTTAATGATAAAACCGTACTTTGAGTTTTGCAATCTTCATGGTAAGTTTTCTCGGGAAAGATATTTTATTTAGTGCTAATTAAAAGGATGAAACTGGAAGTATTCCTTTGATTTTATTTTCACTTCATAAGTCAAACTAGCTGCATATCTGACTGAGGGAGACTGAGGGCTGCAAGTCACCTAATTATGCAAAAATATAACATCCAAAAGGTCACACTGAGGGTAACTTGTGGCTTTTGAAATAAGTTGCAGCTATTTGCTACAAAGTTGGTAGATGATTAGAAGTAACTGTTCACTTTGTTGTTAACACTGGTTAAGACTAATATGGCCCACCTTCTCACCATCCTTACTGTAACATTGATTTTAATGTGGTTTAATTTGTTTTAGCATCATTTATGTTCAATTTTATGTCTATGCTCCAGAGGAAATTACACATCTGTCAGTAATATTATGCTCGTTGGTAGAAAAAAAACTTTAATTTGAAACAAATACTTTTAAAAATCACAACATATTTGTAACATTAACTTTTTGTGTTTTAGGTGCCGAAGATCGCAGTGCCCCTCAACACGACAAAATACAACCCGTCCCTTGACAACAACCTGACGCTTATTTCTTCCTTCAACAAGTTCCCCTACCCAACGCAGGCAGAGCTCTCCTGGCTCACTGCAGCCTCAAAACACCCGGAGGAGCAAATCAAAGTTTGGTTCACCACACAGAGGCTGAAACAGGGCATTAGCTGGTCACCTGAAGAGGTATTGTGATGAAGACTGGGGATCTTGGCTCCTTTTTACTCCTCAAATGTAATGTTTCTTCCTTTTAGAAAGATTAAAACATGACCGTGTGTTCAGTTTAAACTTCATCCACTTCAGTCAGCCCTGCTATTGGAAGAGATTGTTTAAACTGTGTCTTGTGTAACAACACAAGTGTGTGTTACACGTGTAAAAAGTCTGTTTCTCCTTTGACAGGTGGAGGAGGCAAGAAAGAAAATGTTTAACGGTACAATCTCTTCTGTGCCTCAAACCTTGACTGTGGTTGCTCCAAAGATCAACTCGCACTCCTCCGCCAACCAGCCCGTCCACACCCCAACTGCTAAAACCCTGCAGTCTGCAGCGTCTGTCCTCCAATCCCTCCCCTGTCAGCTCTTGAGCCAGACCAGCTTGGTTCTGACTCCCATAGCCAACGGCTCCACCGTAACATGTGCACCTCTGGCGCTCACCGTGACTAACCAGGTACATGACCCTAGACGGACAGAAGTCTTGCAGAGACAGAAAAAGGGTTGAAATTTAACGTGAGTTTGGGAGATTAACTTTTGTGTTGGCCATAGGTGTCACAGTCGCTCAAACGCCCCTTGGCCACTCCAGTGATCGCCACAGAGAGTAAACGACCGTCCATAATTCAGACCATCTCCGCACCCATGGCCACATCCCGGCCATCGTCACCCAAAGTGCTGAGTTTCACTGTCGACCCCAATAAAACAGGAGAGCAGCTGTCAGTTCTGAGGTCCAGCTACACACGGTGCCCTTTCCCAGAGGAAGATGAGGTAGGAATAAGCGTGCGTGTTTCTATGCATAATTGTACGAAATTGAAGGACATCTGTCACGTTTTTTCTATTTTTTTTCCCCATTTTGAACCCACGCACAACTTTATTTCTACATCTAACGTGATGTAATAGATCTACAGACTGATAGAGACCACCGGGCTTTCCAGAGGGGAGATCAAGAAGTGGTTCAGTGAACAGAGGCTCCTCAATCTCAAAAGTATGTTGAATTCTCTGCTGACTTATATTTATATATAAGTCTATATATATATGTGTGTGTATGTGTGTGTGTGTGTGTGTATGTTTATGTGTAAGTTTAAGTAACATCAATAATTTGGATGGAAAAGTCTGGTTAAGTGTTTGCATACGTGTGTTGTAGGTGCACCTCCGCCACCTGTGCTGGTGAAACCAGAGACAACACCACCAGTAAAAGATGGTCCTATCAAGAAAGTGGTCCCCCACCAGTTTCCTCTGTTGGAAAGAGTGAAGGGCAAGTCATCGGAGCAGCTGAAGGCACTGGAGGAGAGTTTCCAGAGAAGCAGTTCCCCAACAGATGCAGAGCTCGGTAAAGACCTCATCTATCCAACAACAACATGATTTAATACAGGACTCATGTCTTCAAGGAGTAATCGGTGGAAATGTGTTGCTAGCATGTTCCTGCTTATACTGGAGCTGTAAAGATTGACGAAAAAAGCCAAACTCCCTTCTTGAGTTGTGTCTAACTATTTGAATAAAGTAAATCGTACAGTGACAACGTCATTAATACTTGAATAAAAATACAGAATATGAAACTTAACTATTTTATCATACTGGGCTTTGTTTCCCTTTTCTATGCTGTAGAAATCCACCTAATTAGCACTTTGTTGTGTGCTTGTCAAGTTCAGGTTCCTCGCTTATGAATTAGATGTTTTAAATTATGTTATGATATCAAGTGTTTTTAGTTTTTTTTCTGTTTATACAAGCTCCCAGCATGTGACTTCATTTTCTTTGGCCCTGGAGGAGCTGCAGGCCTGTTTCTGTGACAGGAATAGCAGAAATGCTTTTAATGAGCCCCTTTTTTTAGTCCCCAGGAGAGAAACTGAATTTTGAAGTTTCTAAGTGAGAACCCCTCCACATTGAGGTAATGCAGCTCATTTGATCCACAAAACTTTTTTAATATAAATGTATGTGTGTGATTGTGTGTGTGTGTGTGTGTGTGTGTGTGTGTGTGTGTGCGTGTGTAGACCAGCTAGCCCAGGAGACCAGGCTCTCAAAAACAGAGGTGGAC
>JBAMHX010000007.1:22111133-22123548 GCA_037177515.1 Pseudomugil tenellus | reverse complement strand
TGTGTGTGTGTGTGTGTGTGTGTGCGTGTGTAGACCAGCTAGCCCAGGAGACCAGGCTCTCAAAAACAGAGGTGGACTGCTGGTTTTCAGAGCGCAGAGCCCTGAGGGACAACATGGAGAAGGTTTTACTCACCATGGCTTCCAAAAACACAGAAGACAGATTAGAGCGACTGGGAGGAGCGCTGCTGAATGGAGCGTCTCATCGGGAGCAGGACGGGAAACCTCTGCGCTCGTCTACCCATCCGCCTGTCCTGTCTTCTTCCTCCTCATCTTCTTCCCCTCCTGTGCTCGCAGTTTCCTCCCCTCAGCCGCCAATACACTCCTCCTCAACGTCTCCCCCCATCCTAACCTCATCGAGCTCTTGTTCTCCACATCCTCCCATTCTTTCAGCCTCCACGAGTCCAGCACCCATTTCCAGCCACTCACTGGTTCTGCTCAGAGAGGTAAGAAGTGTCGAGAGCAGGACGACATGTTTGGACACGCTGCTAGGTGACATTTAAAAGCTAAATGTGATGAATATGGTGGTGAGGGAATTTAGCTCTGATTGTTTCATCTAACTCTAATGAAGACATCTATTTTGTTTTGTCTTTGACCTTGTTCTGACAGATGTTCTGCCGGACCCAGTGGCCGTCTCCTGAGGAGTACAGCCACCTGGAGGTAGAAACAAGCCTGGGACGCACGGACATCGTCCGCTGGTTCAAGGACCACCGTTCAGCACTGAAAAATGGCGAAACTCTGGACTGGATGGAAGGTGTCCAAAACCAAAACCTTGGAGAGCAGCCGAAAGCAGGCCAGGAACAGAACGGCCAGAGCTCGGAGAAAGATCACCGTGTTTCCTTGGAAGTCAAGGCTATGAAGGGTGAGTGTTTGGGGAGAACGTGCCGATGATACTCGCAGTGTTATCTGTTCCTTATACTACATTCATGTGTGCAGCGGAGAAGACTGGTGGGATCGTAACAGCTGCTGAGTTGTCCGAACAAGACAAAGTCCAGTGGCTTAATGACAGACTAGTCCAGGGTGTGACGGACCTCAGCCAGGCCAGGCTGGACCAGACTACCTGTAGTGCTGCTGACCAAGAGAGGTAGGTGGGGGAAAGACAAAGTAAATCTTTCATATTAATTCTTTTTTATCTTAGAAACTGTGTTGGAACCCAAAATAGTGAGATGTGATTTCTAAATTATTCTGCGTTCAGTCTTATTTGTTCAACATCTCTCCCATAATACCCATAACAGAAAATACACTTTTGTTTCCAGTTTATGGAAAGAGCCTGATAAGCGTTTCTCGGTTTTGTTGCCAGGTGGGTGAAGGTTACTGTGGCTGTAGGAGACAACTCAGAGGGAGGAGTGGAAAGACAGAAACGAGCAATGGACACTGACATTCTGACCCTCGAACAACCAGGAAGAGTCACCAGTTGATGGTATGTCAAAACGGGTGAAATGGCTCTTTAACCGTAACCTGTATGAGCAGCATAAAGAGGAATAAAGTGCGATAATTTAATAGGTGAGGATCAAATTTTTACTGCTTCATGGCTAATTAATCTACAAGTCGCACCTTTCACCTCTCAACCCATTTTAGTGTAGCTTTAAAGTGGCATCAAGTTGTTATTACATCTGCAGATTGCAGGGGAGAAAAGGGGGGAAACTTTGCACACGGTCACTGCTGACATTTCACTCTTGAGCATGCTGGGATATGTGCCATCTGTGACTCTACAGGAAGGACTAAACGGGAATGAATGTTTGATGGGGGTTTATAAACCCTGAAAGCCTCAGCTTCTGACTTGGCCTTAGTAAATGGTGTACTGTTTCTTTAAGATGGCACAGCTGCAGCCTCCAGCTACCCAGGATGTTATCAGTGTGTAATTATCCCTGATTGGTCCCTCTAAAAGATGGCATACACCGTCATTAGCATCAGACACATAGACAGTGGTACTATGGCCGCACTCAGGTCACAAGAAAGCAGAACCAGGAATACAAAAGATGATTTCTGATTCACAGGCAGTTCTTTTTGTTTCCATGCCATATTTGCAACATCACAGATAGTTGTTTTAATCTCTATAAAATAATATAAAATATCCTAAAATTGAAATCCTGTAAAATGTTCAGTTATAATATTAAACATATTTCTGTTCCAGATGGAGTGGATCAGTGAATGCTGAGTCACCAGCACCACGAGACAAGGAGCCAGTGATGCGTCTGCCCGTGATGTCATCACAAAGCGCCAGGGGCTGTTATTTTCAGTGTTTAGGCACTGATGAGAAGCTCAGTCGTGAATAGGAGTGCCAAAGCTGGACTTGATGCATTGTTCTCATTACCATTTTGTTTTCTAAGACGCCTTTGTAAATATTTCTCTGTGTTACAAAAAAGGTTTGTACAGTTGAACTGGGAGAGCAAGTTTTGTTACTTATTTTTTTGAATGTGGACCCCAAACAGGAATGTGTTGTCTTGCTGTTCTAAGATCAAATTGTATTATAGTCTATTTGCTGAAAAATCAGCTTTTAGTTTTTTTCATACAGACATTATACTCAATATGAGTACATTTTGATGGCACTTGCATATTTTCCTCCGATAGTGACAGATTCTGCTATAATAGGCTGCTTTCGAACGCCTTCACAATAGTTCCAGTGGTGAAGGTGGGAATGACTCAGAAGTGTGAAAGGTGTTAGTAACATGAGTGATCATCACTGAAGAGAGACCAGAGTGACCACATGGACAGACCACCATGAACAGCACCTTGACCATGCTTAAATGTGCTGCTCATATAAAATTCTGGTATTTTATCAGCTGCTCCAGGATCAGTGCCTGCGGTGTGTTCATGAGGCCGAAACAGTACAGAATGTTCACCTTCTCTCATGATAAATCGCAGAGCAGAGGGTCTGTTGGATCCCACCGTGCTGCCTTTCCAGCTTATACCCGGCATTTCCTGCCAGCCTCAGATGGAAGAGAGCTGAGTGGTGCATGATTTCAGCTTATCAGCTCTTAACACGTTGTCTGCATTTATCAAAAGCCTTTTGGCAAAAAAATACTACAAGAAATTCTAAAGGAACAGCTTTTTATTGAAGACGGATACCCCTTTTGTTCAGCTGTGGTCTGATCTCGCCGTTTCTATCTCAGCTTTGTGTCTTTCGGTAGGTCCATCGGCTGAGCTCTATTGATTTCTGTAAACTCTTAATGGCAGTTCATGAATGTGAAACAGAAGATATACATCACAAGAAATATCTGGGACACCACAGCAAGCAAAGTAAGCTGCTCGCATGCACATAAACTCTTGAATTTTTAGCTCCTTTTCAAAGTATTTTAAAGGGATCTGAGATTTCTGGATCAAATTTCAAACTCTGGCAATATTTGTGCAGTTAAAGAGAAGTCTGAGCTTTTATTTTAACAGCAGGTGTATGGCTGCATGCTGGTTTCTGCTGCTTTACTTACATGTTCAGACAAGTATCTGGAATACTGTATGTTTGGTTGACCAGTGCGGATTACCGCTTGCATTTTCATTTTCTACTTCAAGTCTGCTGCAATTCAATAAACGGTTAACTGTAAAAACTCTCTGTGCCACTGTCGAATAAGAAAATTACAATCTGATAAATACACTCCAGATTTTTTTTTCTTAATGTTTCATCTTTTTTAGAGCAAGAAGAGGGGAAAAGGCATAATTTTAGCTTTTATAATTTAAAAAGTTAGACAGGCATGTTGAGCTATTCAATGCATCCGTTCTATTTTTCTACTGATTGAAAAAGCTGGATAAAAGTTTGAGTGCCGAGTCCAGCACTTTACAGGGAGGTAAATACTAGAATAAACCAAAGGGAGACTATTAACTTTTCATTTACTTAAAAGGTAAACTTGTTTTTTGCATAAGTAAAATCTGTGTGTAATGCAGATATTAGGCATTATATAGATATTAAGATGCTTCATGAAAATGGTCATGTTGCCTCTTAGCTGCAACTGATGTGATGTACTGTAAATGATCACTTGTATGTCAGTTTTGATATGTTGGTTTTTTATTAGTTTTAATGTTTTTTGCAGATTTTGACATATTTTCACCTTATATATGGTTTATGCCACCAAATTTAAAAAGATGTGGAAAAATGTGCACCAAACAGCATTACGAGTCGTTCTAATGGCAATGTGACTTACTGAAAGGATGAGTTTAACACTAGAAACCTCAAAACATACTGTTCAGTGAAAACCAAGTACTTCTGAATCAAACTGAGTATTTTCCTACCTCTTAACAGACTGCATTGGTTCTTTTAGTCTGTTGATAATTGTTTCTATCTGCAAGGGAAGAAAAATCTTAATTAGCTCTCAGCTGCTCTTGAAGCCTTTTATACTAAAGGCCTACAGGCATCCAATATGTCGTTGAAAGTAACTGCAGCTGAAGAAATTTTTGGTAAAACATGTCTTAACTATTCACTTCAAACTTAAGCAGCCCAACAAGTGGCATTCAGGATCAGCGAGTTTAAACATTTTCCTTTTTACTCTTTTTTGTAAAGCTTTTCAAACTGCTCTGACATTCAACAAAGCTGACCATTTACTCTGAGTACTCTACAGATGAACAAAACATTGGTTACCGTTACCCCCAACTACTTTTTCTGTTGTAATAGCGCATTGAAAGATCTATAACCAGCCACACTGTGACATTTAACATTTGTGTCATTCCACAGCTATGTCAAGTCTTATTAACAAAACAAGAAAATGACGTACTCAGACTCACGCATGCTTTCAATAAACAACTGTATTTACAAAAAGAAGATCAACAACCCATTTCCACCTCAGTTTCAGGTCTCTTGACAGAAAAAAGATCGAGCTCTGTGCCAGAGGTCAAAAACATTTCACATATTCAGACCTGGAAACAGTGATCTCTAAACAGCTTTGCCCATGTTCTGCTGAAGGACGGCTGATGGCGCGCTCCGGGTGCGTTGGTAATTACAATGTAATCTGATATGGCATCACAGAGAGGGAGGAACACGAGTCAAAAATCCACAGCATGGTGCCGTGCAGCTGCAACATCTCTCATCCTCACAGCCCAACAGCAAGTTTTGGATGGAAAGACAAAAGAAGAAGAGGGCAGGAAAGAAGTACCAGTAAATGAGAGGATGGCAGGAGGATCATCACAGAAAAGAAACCATTTGTTTTTTTTTTTTTATATCTGCCTCACATGGACACATCTGCAGTAGTTGAAAAAGAACAGCTGGCTTTCATTGGTGACCAGAGCGAAGTCCTGCTGTGCAGTGCTGCTTAAAACACGTGCTTCCTCAGATTTCCTCCTGTTGCATCTTCTAAAAATTTAAATGATTATGAATCAAATCTGAACGCAAGGTTTTTATCACCTCCAACAAGAAATAATGTGAGGAAGCAAGAATTTTAGCCCAAAACATCAGGGGCCCAGATATTTGTTATTAGTGGGAGCGGAGGGAGTCGTTTCTCTCATTCATCCCCAAGACGAAAACCTTGTCCCCAGTTGTGACGTCCTCCTCCTCGTCCTTGTTCCTGGGCAGCTGGTCTCCTGCTGGGAGGAGCACCAAACCCCGACACTCCTCCCCTCCTACTTGGGAAGAACCGATATCTAAAGGAGGAGGAGATGGTAAAACATGATGGTAAAGTAAAAGGTATCATCTAAAGTCAATTTCTGTCAAGCTACACTTTCCCTTCATTTAACACATCCTTTCATATTTGCTTACAGTAAGTAACAATTTTAATAAAATTAATACGGACACAGCCTTGCAGATAAAAACTAATAACATATCAGAAATATTTACCAACCTCTCAGTAACCACCAAGCAGCAGGTCATTTTAAACAACCCCCTCAATACAACTGGTATATAGAAATAAATGTTTGATTGCGTGGAAACGCAACTCAGTCAGAAAATCCTTTTTTTTTTCTTACTTTTAAATAAAAAAAATTAACTTACAAGAACTCTGGTGTAGAGAGGAAAGAGCGACCTCCCAGGTCCATGGGATATTTGAACATGAGGAAGAAGTACAGGTGGCCCACCAGGTTTCCCGTCAGCTCATCCATAAAACTGCACAATAACAAAGAGAGGAGTCGTCATAACTTCCAGGAACGCTGTTACACATTTCATCACTTCACATGAGGTTAGAGATGTTACTGGCTTTTAAACAGACAAGTAGAGATCTCGGTTCGGCTGAAATTACACCAAATCATAGAAATTAAATGCAAACAAACACAAAGACAATGCTGCTGGGAGCCAAATGATGCTTTCATGTACAGTGCACTCACCATGGCTTTTTACTTATTTTGTTACAATTGGTTTTATGCACAGGTCCACTACTTCCTGAACTCTTTTGTTTCCTTTCTTTACCGGACAAACTGATTAATCCAGGTGTGTCTGACCTCAGTAACCACAACGGCAATGGTCAGACACACCTGGATTAATCAGTTTGTCCAGTAAAGAAAGGAAACAAAAGAGTTCAGGAAGTAGTGGAGCTGTGCAAAAAGCCAATTAAACCCTCGAATTTAAATAACCTTGTAAAATGTGAAATATATCTGTCAATGTCAACTTTATTTATATAGCACATTTACAGCCCAATGGCCAGCCGAAGTGTTTTCCAGGGGAATATACACATTACAAACATATACTGAAATAAAAATAAAATAATTATCAAAAAAAGAATAAAATGAAAAATACAATTAAAAAAATACTACTGGGCTGTAAACTCTACTCCAGGCCAAGGTGAATAAGTGGGTCTTAAGACGCGTTTTAAAAATGAAAGACTATTTGCAGACTGTCCACACAGAGGTAATGTGTTCCACAATGTAGGAGCCACAACGATCTTGTGTTCATGAGGGACCGAGGAACATTCAAGACCATCTGGTCAGCTGATCTAAGGGCTCTGGATGGTTGATGAACCTCAACAAGGCCAGATAAATAATGTGGTGCCAAATCATTCAAACACTTAAAAACAAATAACAGAATCTGAAAATCAATTGTGAATCCAACCAGCAGCCAGAGGAGGAGGACATCACCGCCATGTGTTCTCATTTCATAGTCCCGGTTAGGAGATGAGACTATCTGATACCAGCATATAGGGAGTTGCAGTAATCCAACCACGATGTGTCTAATTTAAGTGCCCTCATCAATACTTACAATCAGATTTCTAGCCTGTGATCTAATGTAAGGTGCTAATGAGCCAGAGGAACTGGCAAGAACCTGGACCAATTCAGTGAGACCAAAAGGATAATCTGTTTTATTTTCATTTATCCTCAAGAAATGTATGTCAGTCTATGTCTGACTGTCCCTGCAGTTTAACATAGAATAGAGAGAAGTCTTAGAAAGCACCATTAACGGTATGTAAACCTGCACATCATCGGCAAAACAGTGAAAATAGTTCATGTTTTTAATTTATAATATTTTTCTGAAAATCTTTTTTGTGTGCAAATTGATGTTTTTTGTTTTCTGTCCTAATTGTTTGCTTCACAATAATTTTTTTAAAAAATGACATCATTTTTATTCATGTTGTGCAAATTAAATGATGCAAACCTCGTTGTGAGGCAACAAAAAGTAGGTCAGGTGGACTTAAAACGGTATAGGAGGTACGTGCTTGCTCTAATTTTCCCATCCCAAGATTTGGAACGGAAAGTAAAAATAGAGAAACTGCAGAAGAAAAACATTGTGGAAAAAAAACAAGGTATAGTATGTATTTTGTGTATCATGTGCGTTACATGTGTGATGTACAAAGCTGTGAAATGGACCACTCTGCATGGTGGTGATTTGTTGCCAGCTAAATAGTCGTTTGTTTGGTCCATGGTGTAACACATGCACTGTAGTAGTGTACTACTACTGTAACACATACAAGTTGGATATACTGGGATTGATGAACTCCTTTACTCAGCAAGATAAGTAGATTAATTAAATAGATTGTCCAGTTGAGCTGCAACTGCATGTAAACGTACTAAATATTCCTATTCCATGCTGTGTTACTGAAACAAACATAAGATTTGGACTCACGATCCTCCAATGATAAAGTTGAAGGCCAGGATGACCCAAGGTAGATAATAAGCCTAGAAAAAAGGAACAAAGAGCAATTATTATATGACGATAAATAGTCTGTATGATCAAATTATGCAATTTTTTTTCTGTATGCTTCGATGTGTTTAAACCCAACGTTTGTAGCTGCTTTTCTTATCTATTACTAATATGTATCATTTTGAGTTTGATACCTTGAATCGTGTTCCAAACCAGAAGGACACAATCATGTCTTTGTTGAATTGAGCCCAAACGTACAAAACTGACATAATCAGAGGAATCATCAGTAGCTGTAAATATTTAAAAGAAAAAAAGAATTAAACCAGTAATAATCAGCAAAGAACACAAATATGCGGTCACTTGTATTGTAGTGGACTATTTCCTGGCTCGTACCTATGATAGAGTCTAAATAATTTCCTGCAACACCCACGTCATATTAGATAGCTTCAGAAGATTACAACAAATATCTTCAAGTGTTTCTTCAGAAATGTCAGCATTTTGCCGTATTTAAGTGGGTATCAATGAGACCCTATTGAAAAACTCAAGGGATACTTGGGAAAAAGTACTGCAGGCTACTATATTAATGAGGATTCTCACCCGCATGTTCATCAGCAGCCCCGTTATCTACAGACGCAGAGTCAAGGACAACAAGTTAATGCAGTCACATTTATACTTAAGATCGGCGCAGCTGGCGAATGGAAAGCGGCCTATTCAAATTCTTGCTCCAACTCAAGAACATGTGTCTGTCTCTGCCATTTTCACTTGAGCGCAGAATGTGACCTTGGCCGAACATAAGAAATTTAGCTCTTTTCTAAAGCACTTGTCCTCGTAATTTTACCTGAGCTGACAAACCTGAATGCATTTTATTCCTGAAATGTGATTTTTTTTTTATCTTACAACCAGAGAATATCTGTGAAAAGACACACTGAGAAGGAGCTGAACTCCTGACAAAACCGCACTGAGCAGAGATTTGGGCTGGACTGTACTGCTGCTGGTGCTGCATGTGACCTAGATTAGGTTTCTCTCCTTTGCAGGGGTATGAGAGACTCAGATGTAAAGAGAATTGATGGCGAGCAAGCAGATGAGTGTCAGTATGAAAACTGAGCTAAAAGGGATGTGGCTTTAGATGCTTGCGGAAGGATTAGCAATGGGCAGGCTGCAATGTGTCATTCAAGGTTTAAGAGGTCTCTTTTTACGCGAGTCAAAGGATACAACAATGCAGATCCAGTTGAAGAAGAGCATGAAAACATAGTCTGCAGGTTTGCCATCAAATGCTCCTGAAAAATAAAAAGGAAAAACATTATAAAGAGAATATGGGGAATAAAACTAACCACAAAGCTTTATAAGAGACTGCATGTGAAGCACATGGCCACTGATCTCACCTGTTTCTAGCCGAGAGGAGTAGTGGTAGAGAAAATATAGGTTGACTAAGTAGAGAAAGCCAGTGCTAGGGGTTATTGGGAAAAAAAGAGTAGCCGTCACTGGTCTCCAGAGCTGAAACAAACAGAGGAGATATTAACTCAAAAGAAATGTAATCAACTGTGCTTACAATCCAGGTGTAGTCTCAAGTTAAAACTGGGATAATATGGGATTTATTCCAGGGAAGTACGGTCAACACAACTTGTAAGAAGTTATTAAAATACAAAGCTTTTAATATACGGATAGCGATCAACCAACTTTTCATAATAAAATCAGAGGTATTACTCTGTAAATTGGCTTCATGCACAGCCACACTACTTCCTGAACGTAAGACGGCTCCTTGTTTCCTGTCTGGACAAACTGATTAATCCAGATGTGTCTGATCTCAGCAGCCACAACGGCAATGGCCAGACACACCTGGATTAATCAATTCATTCAGTAATAAAAAACAGAAAACAAAGGAGTTGTTCTAAATCAGGAAGTAGTGGAGCTGCGCATAAATTGAATGCAATCATGGGAGCAGAAAAATTTTTAGAAAACATTTTTTGGACATTACATACATTTATCAATATCAAGGATTGCATAGTATACTGAAGCCAAATAACCAGACTGCAATGGTATTTTACTTCATTTCATCCAATGTCTTACATTGCTGAACTACACAAACAACAACACTGTTTTAAATTGTGTTTTCCATTTATTCTGTCACACAAGCAGTATGAACTTATTTCATGCATAATGACCAACAAATAACTTCTTATTGACAAGTGTGACGTTACCCTACCTGTATAATAACAATATTGTATTTGACTAGAAACTTTTACCTGTGACGCCTTTACTACTTTAAAAAAAGAACATTAATAACTTTAGTGAAATAAATAATTGCAATCTTTAGTAGTCTGTTGCTGGAGGTGTATATAACACATAAACAGTGTATTAAGATTCTTGGATGTACTTTTAATCAATTTAAATAACGTGTTTAAAGTTGAATTAATCCTGGTTTGTATAAATTAAAGCATTCATATCATTTTTGCATTTATTACATAAACTCACTGGAAACCAACCTGAGGATCTCTCACAGTTTTGAGGGAATTATTTTATGCAAAACATCCTTTATGATTATAATTCTGTTTCCGTCAATACCTTAAACATAACATCTTAATACCAAAAACTCTAAAAAATATATTCTGTCCAATTTTCTTATGATTAATATACTACATATTGCACTGTTAAAGTATTAATATGATTTTTATTCTGTTACTACTACATGAAGGTGCATTTTGACAGCATCCGGAAGTCCTACCATCCTGCGTTGCGTCTTCTGATTGGCTGCAGCACAACTCGGGCCTGTAAGCCACCGGCTAACTCAACCAACATATCCGAAACGCACTAAATACTTTACTATAAACAAATATTTGCTACTAAACACACAAGTGAATCAATCTATGACAAACTTACATGAAATCTGTTGAAGACAAGTTCCGGAAACAGCAAAAGATTTCTGAAATCAACCAATCCCAGTCTTCCCATAAAGGGAACAGCAATCGAAGCAGCAAACCAGGTCCGGGTGATTAAAGGGATGCTTCTAAACCAGTCCCCAATCTCCGACATCTTTCCATAAGCCTGCTGCCACCTATAAATTTTAAATAAAATATACTTTTTAAAAATAACCTCAAACCCTCATAAATTGAACCTTCCTGCGTTTGAGTCACAACCGCTTCTCCGCTAAGTTTACATGACGTGGCTAATTAGGAGCTAGCTAGTTACTGAGAGCTCAACGTTGACTTCCGGTTGAGGTTTGCAAAAGAAAAGCTGGAAACAAGAAAATCTTACCCAACAATATTACCACCATTAATTCTGCTAAACCTAGAGAACATAACCTAAATAAACTATCATCTGTGCTAGAGGAATTACTGCTTCTGTGAATTTTTTAAATAAATCAGCAGGGTCATTCAGAGCTATTTGAAATTAAAATTAAGGTGACCATAAATATAACGTTATTATTAAATTTTTCGAGTGGGAGTAAACATTTAACTAAGGTTTTGTTTTGTTTTTTCACTTTTTGTACACACCGACACAGAAAAGGAGGAGGAAGAGCGATAAAGAAAGTTAGAGAGTGACTCTTAATCTGAAGGGAAAGTACTCAAATCGGGTTTTTACCCGCTAGCTTTTGTTCTCGTGTTATGCTTGTTATCCCCACTTGACCATCCAGAAGAAGCCAGCAAAAAGCAGAGGCGTGCCAAACTCAGTAGTGTGTCCTATAAGAGCCACCTGTAGGGGATGAAACGCTTATTACAGACATACAGAGCATTCACTTAAACATTTGCAAATGAATTAGATTAAGTAGTCATTTTCCTCTACCTTTCAAAATAAATGTCACAAATAAAAACTGTTCATTCTTTTATTTTTATGAATTAATAATTAATTACCAACATAATATAACAAAAATAAAAGAAAATGCATGTTTTTCCTTAATCGGACAAAGAAACAAAAGAGAAATTATGTGCTCTGCTTGCCTGCATATACTGTGTACACCTGAAATGAAATATAACCTGAAGATGATAGAAAGGATATGTAGTAAGGGAAATGAATCACTGAATTAAGAAAAAAGAAGAAGAAAACATACCAAAACCTATTATCTCTGTGTATAACATACAGAATGTTCTAGAAAACTGTCATCTATGATTCAACAAAAAGAAATCTTACAATCTCTGCAGCCTTCATCCATTCCTCTCTCTGAACTCACTTTGTTCTTGTGTATGTGTTTGATTCCTCTTGAGTGTTTTTTACGGTATCTTTGAGAAAGTTTCATTCCAGTTAAGATATTTTGCAACAAAATCGCCATGGAGTTTATTGATGTTGTTTGATTGTCTCAGAAATTTCACAAGTGGTAATAAATCAATGTAATATAATCAGCTAGATTACTTTTCTTTACATTACAGGTGTAGGAGACCGTTTTTCCTGTCAAGGACGAGGACACTGGTTTCTTTAGATTGAGAAGAATATAAATTTAAT
>JBAMHX010000007.1:22068656-22111033 GCA_037177515.1 Pseudomugil tenellus | reverse complement strand
CGACCTTTCTTTAAAGACTTCAGTCACGTGGTCACTATCTGTATCTAAACATTTCCCTGATTGAGAGACGCCGGCCTGCTTTGACTATAGTAACCAAGGTCTTGGCAGATGGTTTACTAAAGTCCAAAATGACATCAGTTTAGGAGCCTTATAGTCAAACCTTTCAGCTAGACATTAAGAGCAAGGTACTTAAGCTAATACATGAATTTCCTCTACACAGGTGATGTTATGAACAGACGCTATTTATCTGCTGCCACATTGACACTTAGAAGTTTTGAGTAAGATTTTTATGTTTACACCAAACATCATCCGAAATCTCAAACTTGCAATGGCTGCTGTTTGTCTCAACATATGAGCCGGATTTCAGAAAGTCCCGGACTAAAAACAGGCATAAATAATTTGAGGTTTTATTTTTCACTGGATTAAACTAAACCAGCTGCGTGATAGATTATCGTGCCGAGTTGTTTCTTAAATGTGTAGGTTTACCTTCTGTTCAGAAATGTTTGCTGGGGACTACGGACAGTCTAAATTATTTAAATGAAAACTAATAAGCAGAGCAAAGACATCCTGCAAGACTGCCTGCAGACAGGAGGAATCCAGTGGTTTATTTGGATTAATTACCATTGAAATGCTTTAGTGCAAATATTTTGGCATGAACAATGACCAAGAAGAACCTGAACTCTTAGATGCTTCCACAATCCAACATTTAAGTTCAATGAGCCACATACAGATTTATTTTTAGTTGTTTTTTAATGTTTTGTGCTTGATTTAATTTGTTACGTAGAAAATAAAACCTACGTGTCTGAAGAGTTAAATCAGGCTTGTTATAAATGTATCCAGAAGACACTGAGAGACAATCATGCATATTTAAATGAAATAATATATTTGCTGTAGGATTGTACATAAGAGTGTAATACAGCTGTCTCAGTGCTTTTTCTGCAGCATAGCTCTCTGTTACAACTTAATATTTAATTAATCTTCTTTCAGACATTATTACATTTTTACTCATGAAAGTTTTTGGTTAAATTCTCATAAATGGTCACCTTTATGTGTCTGCTGACATGCACTATTCACTCTGAGCTGCATCATTTAACTTGTACAGATTAAGCCCTCGTCCTGGTTCACGCTAAGCCCAGTCCCTAAAACCAGTCCATGATGTCCTGTATGTTATTGAGATGCTGGTTGGACTTCTGAAGCTGCAGGATAGCAAACAGCTCTCATCTAATGACACCGCAGAGGATATGACTGCATTGCTGGTGAGCCAGAGCAAAAAAACCACTGAGTGTGTAGTGAGTTACTGAGATATTACGACACACAAATACACAGCAGTGAACACAGCAAAAACTGGATTTAAAAAACAAACAAAAAAAAACTACAAAAATTAGGTTAATTAAGTAAGTAAAATAAATTTTCTTGTTCTGTTGGCAGATAATTTATCTTATTTCAAGGAACAGTAATCTTGTCAAGAATTCCTAAAACAAGTAAAAAAAATCTTGAAAAAACCTATTAGTTAAGAAAAATTATCTTACTTTTTTTTTTTTAAAAAAAAAGGATGCATATGTGCCATTGATTTGAGATGTTTAATCTTATTTAGATTTTAGTTTTTGCAGCAAAAGTGTGTGAAGGCTCTGGGAGTGTGAACATGAAGGCTTTGATGGGACTGATGCCAAGTCTTTCCTCAAAATGGTCCTGAAATAATAGCTGCATAAATGACAGATGATTTTCTCCAGCAAATATGATTAATCTTTCCCAATAACGTATTTTCTTATTCCAGGTAATGGAGGTGAACCCAAGCTTGAGGATGATAGATGTGGAGTTTGAAGCCAGAACGCTGCCCAGCTCGTCAGAAACCATGCTTCCTCAGTTTCAGTGAGATATATTTCACAAACATTTCTTAATAGCTTAAAGTATTGTGATTCTCAGTGAAACCATGTGACCTACAGACATCCCATGACCATCTGCCGGGCTCAGAGGTACACCAGGGATTTGAGAGAGCAGCTGCAGCAGACCATTGCCTCAAAGTTTCTTAGCCAACAAGGTGTAGCAATGGCAGTGGTTCAAAAAGTCCTGCAGGGCTTCTGGCTGCCTCCTAAGTGCACTTCCTTCAGCATTTCCTCCCAGCAGTGCAGCGAGGTGGCTTTTGGGTTAGCACAAGCATTTCAGGATGTGGTCTCCGCTGCTCTGGCTTTTATACACCTGCAGGTCACCAACTCCCACTCCATAAGAGATGATGTGCTTATTGTCCAGGAAAAGGAGAGACAGATTTACACCAAAATCATTGTGGAGGACACGCTTACTAGCTTTGCAATGGAGTTGCTAAACACTATCGCTGATGTTGCAGCAGGGGTGATCTGTACATACGTTCGGATTCAGAACCACACAAATGCAGACTCTCATGAGGCTTCAGCACTGTCACCTCTTGTAACTCCTTCTGCAACCATTGTAGTTCAGACTGGCACAAGAAGCAGTCAGACACAACCAGAACTTCTGTCTACACCCAGAACAGAACCAGTGCAGCTGTTTCCAATCTGTTCAGAGACAGATTTGTCTGGGATTCCCTCTCTTCCTCTTCCTCTTGAATCTGCCTCTATCCTGCATGGTGATGGTGTTTGTGATGTTCCCACCAGAGATTCTGTTGTGATTTCAGCTCCACCAGTTAATTACCTGGTCGTTGATGAACCTCCTGTTACAAACCAGGATGTAGTGGTTGTCATTCAAAATGAGTCCAAAACACAAACTGCCGCTGGACTCTGTGGCTTTATAAACTGGCTATTCTGCTGCTGTGTGCCGCCTGAAGACGATTATTCATATTTTTAATTTTCAGTTTAAAGTGTTCATTTTCATGACTCAAACTTGATTTACTGCAATTTATTGACATCACTATCTTTCATTTCTCTTCACTCATTAAAATGGAATTGAAGAAAACTGTTTGACCCTTTTGTCAGTCTTTATAAAAATTATACATTCAAAGCAGTAGCAGACGTCTTCAGATCGTTGTATTTGGCTACATACCTAATATTGTAATGGCTTTTGGATATTTGTTATCTTGTTCCTGGTGGATTGCTAGTCAGATTATAGATCCAGACCTTGTACAAAAGTGTTCCCATGTCCATCTTGATTGACTTAAATCAACAGAATGCACAAACTTCTCTAACAGGACAAACTCACACATCAACAGATGTTTTTTTCAGAAATTATGATTCAGTCAGTTACATATATTAGTTTATATTACGTTTTATATCAAGTTTCTGGTACAACCATGGTAAGAAACACATCACAGTTACATCCCAAAATTAATTTAGCTTATACCCTCCACTTACAATATACCTGAACAGAGATCTAAAATGCATTGGGTCTCAAAGTATAACTGAAAAACTCTAAAAACAATCAATTATCTATTATTTAAGGTTATTCCGGTTTCACGTGGAAAAGTAGAAAATATAAATGATATAATCTATTTTAATCTATGTGTGATATTTTAAAACATTTTCAAAAATCTTGCAAATATTATGTTATATCTGTGCTTTTGTGTAAGTAATAGAATGTCCTCTCGGTATGTCATTACATAAGAAATGCTGAGAGATTTCCCAGCATTTCAAGGGTTTATGAAAGTTTGACAGGAACATACGTGCTTTATCCACAATTGTCATTAGTGTTGTGAATAAGAACGTCGTAATTGCTTAAAATCAAAGTAAATGTTTAAGTAAAAATTAAGTAAAAATTGACTTGTGGAACAACAACTCCCATAATGCAAAGCTGCTACCTTTTTACGTCAACTTTAAGCGACAAAATAACCGTCCAGAAAACAAACAAAAATGTCTTTAAATTGCGTTTTAACTATATATTTTAGTATTCTATTTGTTAAATAACTATAATCAATCAGTTTAGCTGTGTTTGTATCCATTTTACTCATTCGTTTTTTTTGCTTCCGATGAGGAATAGTTTCTATTTTAAATTTGGCGCTGTTTACTCCGCGTTTAATTAGGTTGCTAACCTGTTAGCTTGAAAGCCATGTAACGTTAGCGGAGGCAGTAGAGTACAGGGACATCCTCTCAGTGTTTTTCTTTGTTTTGTGCACACTTTTTTAAATGGAGGTGACAGACATTGGAAACAAAGAGGAGGGTAAAATCTGGCATCGTAAACCCACAGCTGGCAGGGGGTAAGTTGGATTTGTATCTATTTATTTGACCAAATAGATGCTTATTACAGCATGAATTTCCCAAAAAGTCGGCATTTTTTGGAGTTTCTTATCACGGCATATGTGTGTCAAAAAGTTAATTTGTAGTCAAGATACAGTACTGTTGTTATTGAGTTTTGACAGGCATAACAATAAATACAAATCTAATTAATTGCGACTGACAATGTGGGCCATTGTGTTAGTTTATGAAAACTTTGCGATTTACAATCACGTCTCACCTCAAGATCACCTGATAATTCAGCTAAGATGTTGACAGTCCTCTATATCATTACCATAAAATGTATATGACTGCATGGATAATGGTACAGGTGGTTGGAGTAGAGTTACATCCACTTTGCAGCAGCAACAAGTGTTTTTCTGTTGCAAGCTGTCACGAGGCTCATGCTCATTCCCCAGTGGTAAATCATTCACTTAAATGCTTTCCTTCCCACTCTTCATCTCTTGTGATGAACATATTTGATCTTATTCTTCAGTGTGTTAGTGAAAGTGGTTCGCACTGTCCAACAGGCCAAGCCTGTGCGCTTCCTCCATGTGGCCTTTGACACCACAGGAGACTCCTTTCTTGCTGGAGATCACCATGGCAACATCTATGTCTTTGACATCAGTAGAAACAGGTGAATTAATGCTGAATATAAACTATTCATAAGAGCTGTCTAAATAAAGTGATTGATCTCTGTGTTTCAACTGTAATGATTGAAAATCGATGTGAAGTTGATCTTAGCTAGCTTGGCTTTGTGAAGGTTTTAAACTCTGCATGCTTAGCGTACATACTCATGTTGTGTTTTGGTGTAGATTTCGGCTGGTGCAGAAAACAGGGCAGGCTTGCACAGCGCTGGCATTCAGCCTTCGCAGGACCACTGAATTCCTTGTGGCTTTGGCTGACTACACGATCAAATGCTTTGACAAAGGTAGGATGGACACACCGATTAAAAAAGTCTTAATTTGCTGTGTGTTCAGTAACATAAGTTAATGCCTTTTGTTTTAGCCGCAAACAACCAGTTTCTATGCGAGCTGACACAAAGTATTTGCTCATATCAACACAGAGTCAGAAAACGTTTTACTCACCGCCGTGTTTAATATATGTTTTTTTTTTTTTTTACTCTTTGACCTTGTGTTTCGTTACATAGACACAAAACAGCTGGTGAGTTGGATGCGAGGTCATGAAGGAGCGGTTTCATCCATCTCTGTTCACAGCTCCGGCCGATATGCCATCACTACCTCCTCAGACACTGCTCAGCTCTGGGACCTGGACACCTTCCAGCGGAAGAGGAAGCTGAACATCAGACAGTCTGTTGGCATACAAAGGGTAAACACACAGACGTGTTGCCAAGAGTCGAGCTTAGTTTTATGTAAATGAAAAGAAATGCAAAGTGTTGTCAAATCAGGAGATTGTTGTTGTTATAAGTGGTTGATATCACTTAGCTGTCTTACATTTACTTCTTTTTACAGCCTCTGTAATGGCTTGTGTTGCAGGTGTTTTTCCTGCCACTTAGCAACACCATCCTCAGCTGCTTCAGTGATGATTCCATCTTTGCGTGGGAGAGCGACACTCTTTTCTGCAAGTACCAGCTCCCAGTTCCTGACTGTGGGCCGAGGATCTCCTATAAGGCGTTCACTGTGACCCGGTGGGTCACCGTCTTAGCAATTTACAAGCTCTGTGAAAGCTTACAAGCACCTCAGCCATGTCTCACACACGTGTGTTGTGTTTACAGTGATGGTAAAAGCCTTGCTGCAGGTGGTCGCTCCAACTTGTTGCATCTGTGGTGTCTGGACAGCCAACAGCTTGTCAGAGTGATTCAGATGCCCAGTCAGGTTCGAACTGTCAGACAGCTGGAGTTCCTGCCCGATAGTTTTGATGGAGGAGCCAGCCAGGTGAGTGTAGCAGGAGCAGGAGTTTTCCTCTAACTGGAGCTTTTCCGTTATCTACTGGTTAAACTTTCTGCGATAGTATTTTATTATTTGATGATCTAGCAGCTGTCTTTCCGTTACTGCCTTGAGAGTTTTAGTCTCAAGGCAACTTATTGCAGTATCAGGTGGGAATAAATCTCTTATGCACTTCTCATTAGCACACTGTAACATTGTTTCTTGTATTTAGGTAGGCTAGGATCGTTTAGATTAGTCTTTTACAAGGTATTAATTCCACTTTCTTCATCTGGGTCCACATAGCTCATTCACAACCATTAACTCCTGTTTGGTTTTCATTTCAATGCTTTTTACAATCTATTCATTTTACTTTTATCAAAATTTAGATGCAGCTAACTGGAAAACAACCAACACCTTTTGCTATGTTGCTTTCTAATGTTTAGGAACACCTTATGGCCTGTCAGATGCCTTCCTGATAAGAACTGATGAGGATTTGTAGAATCTGGAGCGCTCAAAGTCTTTTATGTACATCAGTGTGTACTCTAACTCAGCTGAACTTATCGATGTCCTGTGTGTTTCTTCTCAGACACTGGGTGTCCTAAGTCAGGACGGCATAATGCGTTTTATCAACATTCATACGTGTAAGCTACTTTTTCAAATGGGTTCCCACGATGACGCCATCACAACAGTAGCAATCAGCCCGAGTGGCCGACATGTTGCGGGCATCATGGATAACGGGAGCATTAACGTCTACAACATCCAGAGTCTCACGCAGGAATTAAATAAGGTGACGGCATGTTGCAGTATGTAAAGGGCAAAATGGGAAGAATCGTTTCATTTGTTCACGACTTCACATCTTTTGTGTGTGTTTGTTTTTTTTTTACTCATGTTCTCTGCAGCCTCCTCCCTCTCAGGTGGCTGTAGTTTCTGGTGGTGAAGCTTGTGACGACTTTTCTAACATAAAGATGAAGGTTAAGTCAGAAGTGTTTCGGAGACCGGCTAAAACCTCTGGCAGACGAACACAAGTGAAGATACTAAGACCGCCTGCAGGGTCTTCAGCTGATGATAAAGAGGTAAAAGCAACACAGAAAAAACACTCCTGTAGTTTTGTAGTTTCTTCTTTTTGATTTTTTTTACTTCTTCTTTGGTGAATTTAATTTCTTCAGGTTCTCATGAGGTTTAATGGATCATTTATTTATTTTCTATATACTAGGATTCATATAAGATTAAACAGGACAGGACTCAATGAGTCCATAAGCTGGTGAAGCTTTTTATGTCTTTCTTTTTTATAGAATGAATTACCAGCTGGTCTGAATAAGAAGAGACTGGTGGCTCTGCTCAAGGCGTTTGGAGAATATCCGGCTAAATACAGGTGAGACTCCCTCTCAAAGGAGGAGTCATGTATGTTTGGATATTGTGTACCAACATGGTTATTGTTGTGTGTCATGGATGCAGGATGTTTGTGTGGCGGTCGTTGCTGCAGCTACCAGAGAACCATGCAGCGTTCAGCAGTCTGACTGACAAAGGTCTGCATTCAGCCTTCCTCACCTTGCATGATAAGTACCCCATCAAAAGTCACAAGCTGCAGAGAGGACTGCAGAGGTACTCATACACTCTCTCTCTCCCACACACACACACAACTGATACATTATCTTTTACACTTTTTAATGGCATGCTTTAAAAAGACGATCTGTGTTTCTGTCTGCTCCACAGGGTTTTGTCCGCTTTAGCTCACTGGGCAGCCATATTTGGGGAAGTGGACTATCTTCCTCTGGTAGCCTTTCCTTTTGTCAAGCTTTTCCAGAACAATCCATTGCTCTGCTTTGAAGTGGTGGCCACTCTGATTGGTAACTTTTGAAATGTTTCACGTGTTAAATCTAAATATGTTTGAGCTGCTGCTTTCAGTCCAGTTGTTACTGGTTAGATTTTTGCTACAAGAGGATTTAATGTCTTTACTGTGTTTGTCAGTATACATCTAAACGGTTCTCTGGTTCACGTGTGAACCCAAAGCTTGAAGTTTTGCAGCATTTTCATTTAGATGTTACTCAGACTAGGTCAACGCTTTATCATTGAGCTGGTACTGGAACCCAAACTGATACAGATTCTTGTTGTTTTCAGTGAACTGGTGTCAACACTGGTTTGAGTATTTCCCCAACCCTCCTTTGAACATCCTGAGCATGGCAGAAAATGTTCTGGCTCATCATGACAAGGAGCTGCTGCAGCACCTCGTGGATTGTGGTATTACTTCACAGGTAGGAGCTGCTTGCAAACAATCGATGGCTTATCAAAGGAACTTCAGGTTTAGTTTGGGATTGCAGCAATCAAAAAGCTCTTTCACCTTTTGCCTGGTTGTATCAGCTTGGGGCTTTAAACTTTAAACTTAAAAAATCCCCGCTATGTTTGCACTGCATATGAAACTCACTAAACTGCATCACGTTTTCCACACATTCATATTTATTCTCATTTTATCTTATATGATGTTTATTAATAAATTAGAGTCGCTAAATGATTCCATCCGGATGACAGAAGATAAACTTGGACCTTCACAACACATCCACTGACTGGTTTTATTCACATTCAGTTTGTTCCCAATAAGGACTAGCAGTAATTTAACACGGCTCATGTTACATCTTAGAGAATTTAGACTGAGGAATTTTTCATTTACCTCACAGATACACATCTGACACACTACTTTTTTTAATGCAAAATTTAATTGTGTTTTATACGTATTCATTCATTAATGAGCTGCTTTAACTGCAGCAGCCATGTTGCTTTTCAGCCTGCCAGGAAAATATTTACGGTCGGCCTCCTCCTGTGGGTTAGCATTATATCCATAACTACTGGTGCAGTACATCATAGTGAGATCTTTGCTGCGTTAGTTGAGCCAAATCACTCAGAAATATCTTGCAGATGTTTAACCTGCTTGGTATTATTGACTTGAGGCATGTTTGGAAGTTATGAAGCAAGATGTAGAAGTAGATTTACTCTGAGTTTCATTACATGTCTGTCCTCATTTTTACTCATTATCATATGTCTGTCGGTCCCAGCTTTATGTGTGGCCCCTGTTGGAGACCTTGTTCTCAGAGGTTCTGACACGTGACGAATGGCTTCGACTCTTTGACAACGTCTTCTCCAACCATCCATCATTCCTGCTCATGGCCTGTGTTGCCTACATCATCTGCTGCCGTGAGCCTCTGCTGCAGTGCTCCCAGAAGCAGGACTTTGAGGTAGTTTCTCCCTTTTCCTCTGTTCTCATCTGATCTATAAATAAACGTGGTCACACCATGATTTTTCCTCGTTATTTCTATTTTCCAGTACTTCTTTCATCATCGTAATAACTTAGATGTTGGAGCCATGATAAAGGAAGCTTACAGGCTCGTGCGCAGCACACCAGCGGATATCCATCCCAGGAGGATGCTGTCAGAGTTCACACCACTCACCAGTGGCCAGTATCCTGTGTTTAACCAGTATCCAGAATTTATAGTAGAATACCAAAGCAGGGAGAGGGAGAGAATCCGATTACAGGAGATGGAGTATCTGCGAGAGAGGTGAGCTTATAGGTGAATAATAATGAAAAGCAGACATTTATATCTATTCTAGTAATATTATTTAGTAAAACGTGGACACCAGCAAAAGAAAATATCGTTTTTATGTGTGTTTTGTGTTCAGACAGGAGGTGTCAGCATTGCGTGCAGATTTTGTGCATCGCCAAGCTGAAGAGGAAGCTTATTTTGCACAACAGGTAGAATTGTATTCAGAGTTCATTAGAGCTTCGTTTTCAGTGTGATAACTGTTTAAAACTCCCAATATTTTGGGGAAAAAAACTATTTAAAATCCTTTGACTAGTTAAAGCGAAGCTTTAAACTTCTGTAAATGATTTGAACACAGGAGTTGCTGCAGAAAGCGGAGGAGCAGCGCAGGAACATCCTGGCACAAGAAGAGGAGAAGCTGACACAGCAGAGAGCAAAGTAAACAACAAAATACGTCCACGCTGATAGATTATTTATTAATAAAATGAAAAGCATGATTTTGGAGATGTGGCTTCTGCTTCATCCTGTTCAGGTTGGCAGCCATGAAGAGAGAGCTGAAGGTGAAGGAGCTACAGCTGCTCGATGCAACTAGGAGACGCTTTCTGAAACACCAGCAGCACCTGCGAGCCTCACATTTACAAAGACTAGACCAGGAGATCAGCAGAAAAGTAAGACATATTGGTTTATTCCCAGTTTGAATCAGGTTATCTCTTTCATAACACAGCGATAATACTGCTGAAGAAACGTTATTAAAAAGTTACAAAGCGTACAATTGCGTGGCGTTGCCAGAGAGCTTGTGGTTGCTACTCAGGAGAAGATTTAGTCCGAGAAGAAAAATGACAAATGACAAATTATTTCAACAATTATTTTATATTTTGGAAGACTCTGGTCTTTAGTTTGGTGTTTGATGGCATCGGATTATAAACAGCTTAGTTGCATAGTTTTAATCTTTGATCGGACAACTCGCAGTTCCTCCCCCCCCCCCCCCCTAAAACTTCTGCTTTCTGCTGCAGATGGATCTCCGTGAGCAAGAGACGGCTGCAGCTGTCCAGGATCTGGAAGTCCGACAGATGGAACTGGAAGTTCAGAGGAAACGGCTTGAACAGGTAACAAACACCAACCTGAAGACTCTTTTGTGTGTGTGTGTTTCTTTGTGGGATTTGTGTTTTGATTTCTTCCCTAAAGGTTTTCACAAAGTGATTCACACAACTTTTCTCACTAAATAAACTAAATGTGCAACAGATGGCAGAAGCGTCTATGGTACTTATTTTTATTTAGTCATATTGCAAGTGGAAGATGTCCTCATGGCTGCAAGATGTAATATAGATGTAATATCCAACATGCACACAACTAAACTCTGAGATTAATCAAACATATCACCGATAAGTTACGCTGTAGCAATGTATATCTTCACATTTCCAACTCTGTCATTTTTATCTTGCATTGTCCCTCTTTTCTTTCATGGCTTTTATTCTCAGCACTTGTTGAAAGAGCAGGAGCGTGTTGGACAGGAGGTCGAGAAGGAGGTGCAGGTAAAAATGAATGAAGCAGAGGAGAGCTACACAGAGGTGCTACACAGCGCAGAGACTAACATGCAGGTCAGCCATGCACTCCCGTGCAAGTCTGGTTAATAACAGCACATGATCATAAAGCAACACCATCATCCAAACTCAAACACACACACAGGCTCTGGAGGAGTCCCTGGCAGAGGCCTACCAGCGCGGCTTGGACCGTGACTGGCAGAGAGAGGTGGTGCAGCGCCTGCAGCAGGTGGATGCCGAGCAGGAGAGGAAGAAGGAAAGACTGACAGAGCTTCAGAGACAAACGGTGGCAGAGAAGGAGAGACTGGCTGACACCATGAGACAGGTTGCAGGAAGGAAGGTGAGAGCATCCGTTTGCTTTTGGGTGGAACATGAGAAACTACACTGATGGTATTTCATGTGCTTTTTACTAGGAGTGTAAGAAAATATTGATATATCGCAATATATTTTAGAGACAATATATCGATATGCAAAAGAACTGTATACATCTTTTTAATTTCTTCATTTATCTTGTTATTTTTAATTCAGTAAGTTGTGGATTTACTAGGTTTTGAGTTTTCTCACTATTAAATTCTGGTAAAGAAAAATAGCCTTTTATTGCCTTCTTTATAGCATCGCAGTATATTGTATCGCTACCCCTGCACTGTAATACATATCATATTGCCCGATTCTTGCTGATACACACCCCTAGTGTTCACCACTTGAAAGAAATTTTTTTGCAAAAAACTACTGATGCATATGTTTTTCTTAAGGACTGAATACAGCTAAATAACTTAAATATGACTGAAACTATGTTATTTTCTGTTATGTATTGATTTGCAGTGGGATGAAGTGATGAGTAGCAGAGCCCAGTTAGAGGAGCAGTGGCAACCCTGGACCTCAGCAGACATGGGTATTCATCTACACACACATAAAACGCTGCTTTTACCACTTTTGTAAGGACTCTCCACTGTAGTAACACCCCAAATCCTCTCATGACCGAATCTCTCGACCCTCATCTCAGTTGTGATAACAACCCTGTTATTTTGCTCATTTCAGTTCCCAGAAACATGTTAGGCCTCATAGGTTTACTGAGCTTTATGTATTGTGGAACAAACCCACAAAGACGAGGTTTAATGTCACTGCTTTTATTTAGTGTCCGGTGTGCAGAGACAGACGGGGGTGCAGTCACCAGGTCACGCTAGAGGACTTCTTCACAGACCTGCTGTTTCTGTTGGAACCAGAGGAGCGAGTCCGGCAGTCAGAGACAACTGGCCGGCAGGGACCAACATGGTGTGTCTGAACAGCAGTTCACCTTCAGAGAGCACCTCCACCAACTGTAAGTCAGTGCAGCTACGTGAAAATAAAAAGCTTGTGTTTTTTATAGATTGCCTGTTGCTCATCAAACAGGCTTAGTTGTGTATTCTGATCTGTGGCTGCATCCTTTTCTGATCAAGAGAAACATAAGAAATGTTTGAAACACGTCTCATTTTAACTTTTTGCTGAAACATTCATTTAAAAAAGAAAATTCTTTCCTAAAGAACGTCTTTGCGTCTTTTCTTATTTTATGTTAGTCTCTTTGGACCGAGGACGAGCTCAGCTGGACAGCAGTGAGAGAGAGCTGCTGAAGGAAATCAGAGAACTGAGAGAGAAGCTGGCAGCCAGAGCCAAAGAGGGCAGCTCGGCCTCCTCGCAGTCTGTCCACACACTGTCCTCTGTCTCCCAGTGACCACAGGCTGCCTGCTGTTGACATACTGCACGAGAGACATATTCTTATCTCAAGCTCTCTGGAACATTGTATAAACAGCGACTGAGTGGGGAGCGTTTTGACTTGCTGGTGTCTGTTCAGCACTCCCTCAGTGCTTATATACCATCCTCTGTCGCACCATATCCACAGCTGACCAGTGTAACTAAATATCTTTCTATGCGTGTTGATGATGTCTTATGGAGACTCCTTTCCATTAAAGCACCAGTTCACGCTTGGCTTCGAGTCAGCCTGACATGCAAAGTGGATTTTTTTTTTTTTTTTAATCCTACATGGAGCCTATTTCATGTCAGTTCTGTTCGCTGTGGCCAAACGTGTGAAGACACACGGTAGCGTAGAGGCTGCAGGTGCTTTTCACTGTGCTGATGTGCAGCACTAATGTGGCTGTTTGACTGCAGTGTGCCACACCTGTGTTTTCCTCACTGAATTCTGTGATTTCCAGTCATGCAGGGACAGGAGACAAAGAAAAAATGTTCACATAATGAACAACACGTCGTGTCTTTATGGACTCGTGCTGGTAGTGTCTGAGGAAACTTGGTGCCTTCTGCTGTCTCTTGTTCTTCTTCGTAAACTCTTTGGCTCTCCAACTAGTCATTATTTTCTTTTATGACTGTATAGTTGCAGTATTTTTAAATGTTTTTTTTTATTTTATTTGTGTTTTATTTAAACTTGTTTTGGATTAAATAAATCGACAAATCTGTGTTGACTAATTTTATTGATACATTGAAAGCTTTGATGGTTTGTTGTGGTGATTTGTTCAACATATATTTACTATTATATATAGTTCGCGTAATGAAACTCCCATCTGGCTCTTCTCTGTCAGTGGTATCAGCTTGACTGGACTTGTGCCTTATTCAGGAATTTATTTACAAGGTTTAATAAATGAAGTTCGTCAGAGTGGAAACTGAGCCACCGGGTTGACAGATCGATGGGAGGATGCATGAACATTTCTGCAGCACGGAAAGTAACCAAAAGCAGGGAATTGATGCCATCAACAGACAAGCTAATGGTTGCCAAGCACAACATCCACATCCATGCTGATAACAGGACTGCTGGAAACAACGTTCAGTGCAGAAATCCAAGTTCGGTCTTCATAAGCGTTTGAAGATTTCTGTTTGCTGTGTATTAGAAGACAGAAAAATCAGCTGGAAGTGAAATACTGAAACAAACCAGGACTTGTGCATCTCACCGCTTTAGGTGTGTCTACTTTTTTTTGGTCCAATATCCATTCAGGTGTTGCTTGACGAGAGCGGAGCTGACAGTCATCCCCATTCCTGTCCATTCGCCTGTCTGATCTGAGCTCTTCTCTGTGAAAAGATCTGCAAAGTCATCCGCGCTGTGTAGAGCTGCATCATCACACACCTGTTAAATCAACTAAAACACAATGTGCTTATCTGTATTGCAGTAATGACTTGTGGTATTTACACACTGTCATGGCCGTTTCAGCATTTTGAACCTTTCGTTTTCACACGCTCATATTTGTGGATTTTTTTTTATCTTTACACTCTGAAGAACATCCTGAAAGGTTGCTGTCATAAGCAAAAGCATGAACTTTACTCTCATTCTAGCCTGTCGCATCTCATCATGTGTGAAGAAGCACCTTGCTCTCAGCAGAGGTGGATCTAACACTCTCCTACTGTCTTGAATGTTCACATCTGTTTGGTATCAGAGCTGTAACATTCATCTGTGTGTTGTTGGAAAAAATTTTTTTTTTTTTTTTTTTTTTTTGTTGGCAACAAACAGGTTTCAGGATTTTTCATCATGTTATTCAGAAAATAGGTCCGTTCACCATGGATGCATCTAATAGTATTACTGTTCTATGGTCCAGAGGCTCTAAACCTCTTGGGAAAGTAAGGAGACGGGTTCAAGATGTCCGCATCCCTTCTTCTTCTTACTTGGACTTGATAGCCAGCAAACCCAGGTTAGACCTGAGTCACAATGAGAGCGCTCGGCTTGCTGTGGACTGCCTGCTCAGTCAGGGCTTGAATGGATACCATAAGATGTTGGAGGCAGAGGGAGAAGTGGATTTCCTGTCCAGCATGGAGAAGGAGTACATCCTGGAAAATGGAAGAGTGGTCAACACAGGTTCTACACGTTTTCATATTTATAATCGGAATTTTATGTAATCTGTAAAATCTGTAATCTTCATCCGAGTATTAACAGTTGGGCATGTTGCTTTTTTTTTATTCATCAAATATTCACACAGCTTTGTGCTTTACACAGATGATACAGATGCTACAGATGGTGAAAACATAGAGTTTGACTGCGAGTCAACCTCTCCCTGGTCTGAAGCATCAACAGGCAGCGACTCCACCGTGACCCAGCCGGACCAGAGCGGCGTAAAAGGTGCTGATGGAGCGGAAATCTTTCATGGAAACAGCTTACTTTGTTCTAATGATGTGATTGTCCTTGCAGAAGTAAAATTGGTTGATCCTGTCTTGGAGGATCCCGGCGTTGAGGTGTTTTTTCCTTCTGACAGCAGGGCAGCGGGCATGAAAGACCTGGTCAGACAGTTCATCAGAAAGGCTAAGAGGGTATGTTTCGAGGTGCGTTCATGTGCTTCTTTGTACATGACGTGCGTGTCTATGTATGTTAGCAACACATGTCAGAAGTGCTGACACAGTGGTGACACCTAAAGTAGCAAATGACTGATAGTTTGTGTCTGCCTTTAGGCTGTAGCCATAGTGATGGACAGCTTCAGTGATGCAGAGCTGCTTTGTGATCTTCTGGAGGCGAGCAGGAAGAGAAATGTTTCTGTTCATCTGCTGTTGGATCACCTCAACCTGAACCTGTTTATAAGCATGTGGCAGGACCTGAAACTTGACAGCAAGAATTTCCCTGTGAGTATTTACTTTTTTCATTTTTCTTTCGGCCCAATCATTATGAAATAACCTGTGTTTTGAAATCCAGGGGATTTCTTTTGATGTAACACTGGACAACAGCCAAGTATTTGGTTCCTCAAGGCAAACCATAAATAAATGAGATTACTTAGGTTAGTTTTTTGTGTTGTGTTTGCAGAAGCTGTCAGTACGAAGTGTCCATGGACAGATGTACTGTGCCAAGACGGGCAGGAAGCTTACAGGTCAGATTGCGGAGAGTTTTATCATCACGGACTGGACAGAGGTGCTAACTGGTTCATACAGGTGCAAACACACACATTTACATAAACCACATTTTATGTAAACACACATTTATGAATTATTACTGTGTTGGTATATTTAACCCCTCGGCCTTTAAAAAAATCCCCTTTTGAACCCTACGTACCATAAATGTGTGCATGATATAACAACCTAGAAAACATATAGGATTGATTTCTTTTCATTTTTCTTTTCTGTTTTTGAAGTCAGCATCATTCCTAATCATAGATCTCAAATTTTAATGAATGTTTTATATTTTTAACCTTTAAATTTCCATGTTTATGTCAGGACATGGCTCAATTAAAAAAAAAAAAAAACAACAACACAAAAATTGATTAATATTCATTCTATATTTTTGCAGACACAGTTATTTATTGTTTGATTTTTGCAGCCTGGGATATGTTAAAGATCAGCTAATTAATAGATTTACTTGCATTTTTAGTTTTTACATACAGTCCAATTATCCCATTTTACACCCTAACACACAAAAATGTGCACATTAAAAAAGTTTTTTAATACTAAATATTTTCCAATTTTATTTTTTTTTCACTCTTTTATTTTTCAAACATGCATCCGTTTTAATCATCCATATCAATGATTAATGAATTTCTAACATTTTCAACTTCTATATTGCTGAGCTTTGTTCATGGTGCACCTCCATGTTATGATCTAATAACACAAAAAATGTATAGATTTTCAATTTTTTCAAGTTATACATCACACTAAATTCATTCTAATTTTTTTATTAATTGTAATTCAATGTTTGAAAGCCTCATCAGTCCTAAAAATACATATCAAACATCAAACCTTTATGTGTGTGCTGTATCAAAGAGCATCTGCTCTCCATGTAACAAGACATTCATTATTACACCATAAAAGCCAACAGAAAGTAGAACATGAACAATATCTAGAGATGAACTTAATGAAAACAACATTTACCGACATGTTTCTGTTTATCCTGCAAGCTACAGACTCTTCATGGTACTGGTAAACTCTGGCCAACAGTAAGAGATTAAAATGGGCTCATATTGTGGTCATTATTATCCCTCTAGTCTGCGTCCGTCCTCCTTCCATGCAGTGTTTTTATACATTTCACTATGAAGCTGGTCGGCTCCTCAGTGAGAAATAAACTGAAGCGCTGCACCATCTCATCCATCTGGGTCAGGGCATATGTGGATCTGGGGAATATTCCAGTACCCGGAGGATTCCAGTGAAGCACCACAGAGTTTGTGGATGACCACTGGATTTTTCCACTTTACAGCCTCCAAGACAGGTTTTCTGTGGCTTCGTCGCTGGAAATGGTGGATGATGAGTCAGCCTGTGGGAGGTAGTTCTCAACTTCATAAGCTGTCAGTGCCATTCTGTCTGAGGTTCCACCAGTTTTCTGGACTGCATGATCACGTCCCAGGCTTCTGCTACCCGGTACTGTTTCTTCATGGTGTCAGGCAGGAAATGAAGAGCTTTTATCCAACTTGTTTTCATAAACTCTGCTGCAAATGTATCAGCGTAAACAAAGATGGGATGGTTTGGTTTTTCGCTTTGGCCCATAACTTTCATATGCTGGAAAGAGGATTTTATTTCAAAGCAAAGCAGGGGATCACATGTGTAAATGTGAGTTTTACGGAGCCCTTTGCTAAAAATGTGGTGGCGCTCTGAATGTTCAGATAAAAATTACATATGAAATGGAGAATATGGGAAATGTTTCACTTGAAATCTATCTGCGTTATTATGCATTTGGTCACATCATTATACATCATTTACATTTGATATTTGCACTTGTACAGACACACACATTCCAATACACACATGTCCATATTTAAATACACACACTAACACACAAATCTAAAGCTAAGGCACATATGTGGAGTGCAGAGGACGGAGAATACAGCACAAGCTCTCATTTGCAGATAAAGTGGATATTTTTCATGCTCGACATAACTTCCGAAAATGATGTCATTGAGGTGGGGGTTCCATTTTTATTACTGACAAAAAGCCCTTAATTGAAGTGGATAAAATAAAAATTAGTGTTTTTTACTTTTTATTACAGTGGAGTCAAAAATGTTCATTTAAATGGATTTCAATGTGCATGTTTTTGTGCTTAGGGTGTAACTGTAGAGATCACCTTGTTTGCAATAGTCTAAAAAAAATCACACACAAAAAACATTAAAATCATAAAAAATGCACACACACACACACACACACACACACACATATATATATATATATATATATATATAAATATATATGTATATAAATATATATACATACACACACCATGAATCAAACGATGGCCTTTCTGTGGGGAGTTTGAATGTTTTCTCCAGGTTCTCTGGTTTCCCCCCATCATCCAAAGACTTGAATGTTTCGTCGATTGTTCATTTGAAATGGTTCTTAGAGGGAATGTGTGTAACTGGGTGTTTGTCTTTGTGTAGCTGGGATAGGCTCCAGCTAACTGCAGCCCCGAACTGGGTTAAATGGTACAGATGGACATGAGCAAAATTACACTAATTGTTCACTCTGAAAGTTGGTTTTGATTAATTGTCCAACACAATCCCATGTAGTTATTAAATTATAAATGTCATGTGTCGGTCATCCCAGGCTGTATTTAAAACTCTTGTGATGAACAGATTATTTCTTTTTTTTTTTATTATATCCTGATATGTAAAACCTCAGAATTTAGAGTTTTTTCAGATGGCTGTATATCTCCATTCTTCTGTTGCTCCTCTGTTTTGTTAAAAGTAATTGTATATGTCTGTGTGTTGTCCCTTTTAGTTTCACCTGGCTATCGTGGCAGGTCCATCGGAGCATTGCTGTTCTCATAAAAGGCAGCTCAGTCAGACCTTTCCATCAAGAGTTGCACAGACTCCACTCTACTTCCAAGCCAGTTGTCGGCTTTGTGTCCTTCATCACTCTGCCACAGATGCTCTGTCTTTACTCCACATCAAGCAAAACTCAGAACACCAAAAGTGTCGCTAGCAAGACCAAACCAAACCAGACACAAACGTCACTTTTTACATTGAATGAAGAGGCTGAAAATGGCCAAACAAATATGAAAATGAGTGTTTCCGGTGAGCCAGAGTTGCAGTGCAGTGACATCAGTAACCAGTCTGCTGGTTCACATCTAGAGAGAAAACCTCCACCGATTTTTCATGGTGGAGCAGAGTTTGTATCTACTGAAATACCACAGCACACAGTGGAAACCGTCAGCACCCAGCTTGTTTTAGGATCAAATCTCCAGCCTCTGAAGAAGAATCAAGACCAGATCCCAACTTTCTCAGATGTTCAGTCTCAGCTTGCAAAGGCGACTATAACTCCCACGTTTGAGAGGAAACCAAATAGGATGGATGCAGCTTCCTCAACACATGGACATCCCAGTTCTGTGAGTTATCACTCAGCTCTGTTGAGGGGTTTAAATCTCAATCACCCAGATGTGGGTAGTGAAAGAGTTTCCTCTCAGCAAATGCAAAGCGCAGCAGCAAGGCCTTTAGGGTTTGGGTCAGGCCTAGATGCACAGAGAGCGAAATGGGGAAACTCACTTAATTTTCAGCCAAAGGGGGATCTTCCATCTGATCCCAACCAAGTCTTTTCAATCTCACAGCAAACACGAGTGATAAACAGCCCACAGTTACCTTTTTTCAGCTCCAGAGGTCATACATCTGGGCTTCAAAGCAAGATCTCCCTCCTAGAAGCAGGCAGGCAGGATCAGACTCTGATGCAATCCCAGCAACTGCTGCATTCACACCTCAACACATTCTCGCATTCAGAGTCACAGCCTACAGGAACGGTTGCTAATCTCTGCCCTCAGCTCCAGCCGGACCCCAAGACGTTTCTGTCAGGTGCAAGGGCCAAGATGCACCTTCAGCCCATCGCCTACCAGCAGGTGCATCATGTTCCAAGACTAAACTGGACCTCCCAGAACCAGCAGGTTGCAGAACCCAGAGCTGTGGCTCGCTTCAACTCGTTCAGCAGCACCACTGGGAAAGGGCTTCAGGACTGGAGGACCCCCCGGAGCAGCATGAATACATCACTGGGAAGAAGCAAGAGCATGACTGAACGACACACAGCAAACTTCAGATCCGACCTTCATCGAACAGATCCCGCATCTGCCAGCTGCACACACACTGTGGAAACATTTCATTCCCAGTTTACAGTATGGTTTAGTTAAATGGATGCTATTAGCTAGCAAGACACGTGCTAATGCTGGTGATGAACATGTGATAGAGAGATGGGTGTGTTGGGACCTTTTATCATCCTGGAGATTATTTCCAAAAGCTCTTTAATTCTGTTTCTTTTATCATTTATGTAAAAATATTTTTAGAGTTAAACGTCTTTGTACGAGCATCCTAAAGCTGCTAAAAGTGCTCCTGCAGCTGTCTTCTGAGGACTAAAGACATTGAAAAGGCTTGTTAGGAAGTAAAGGTTTACATAGAAATATCTTTAAAATTTTACATGTTACTTATAAAACAAATTTTTACTATAAATAAGTGTTAAATATAATATGTATTAATGTAAAATCTGTGTTATTGATATTTTTACAACATTCAGTCAGTGCTGGTTAAAGCAGAGCTTGGTTCAACGTGGTGCTAAATAACTGGAGCTGGGTTGTGTAAACTGTCCTGAAACCCTAGAAAAGCATTTCCTCAGTGTGAGTGCGTCATCAACCATCACACGAACAAAAATAAATAAAGACATCTGTGTACAGGGACGTTAAAAATGGGAAAAAGTTCCTCCCACAGTTCAAAGACAAGCAGGTTTAACTGATCTCTCACTTCTTCCTCGGACTGAGTGAGGATGAATGGCTGTTTGTCTCTCTATGTTGTCCCAGTAATGTACTGGTCACCTGTCCAGGGTACCTGCATCTCGCCTGCTACTTGCTGGGATAGACTCCAGCTTCCCTGAGACCCTGAATTGGACTAATCCATATAGAAAATGGATTAATGACATTTAAAAACTATATAGGGTGTAACTCAACATCCTGTTGTAATAATAATATAATTGCACTTTATATACTATATTATTATAATCACAGTAGCAGCAAGTCGTTACATTTTATTTTCGTGTATATATTTTAAAATAAAGTCAATAAAAAGCTAAACATGTATTGCTGGATAAAAACAGTAAAAGGTGGAGAAAAAAAATCAATGATAGAAAACTGTTTGTATATCTTTAACATTACTGTGTTGCTACTGGTATCTAAATACTTTATTACTATAAATGCTTTTTTTTTCAGTAACTGCCCAAAATGATCTGTCCACTTGAGGGGATTATGAGTATAATTTAATCTGGCTGCTATATTTATTCTGATGAGGCTAAATCTCCATGGTAACTTGAGCCACTGCAGAAACCTAATCAAGGATAGATTGGGACAAGTTAACTGGGAAGGGGTCATGATGGGAGGGGAGCGGTTACACCAGATGCACCTCTCTGAAAAGGAAATGTGAGTCAAACATGATGACGTGCTTGTTCCGTCACACACAGAAACATTTAATGTTTCATACAAAACTATGTCGTCTACAGTAGATGCTACATAATGACTCCCAGTGCTTCCTAAAAATGCTTCAGTTGTAGATTAAAGTGTTAAACAACGCAGTGTTTGCTTTGCTTTCGGGATTTTACTGTAGATTATTTAGCAACAAAACTAAGTGATTTTTCATACAATAAATTCAGCAAAATGCAAATCCACTTTGGCATCAGTTTGATATTAAACTATTAAAAAGAAATGGTCAATCAGAAAGCAAGTGGAGGAACAGCTTTATACAAATAAATTCTGCATTGTGGTGTTATTGTGTTTGTGTGTAGGAATAAGTAATGAGGATCTGTACATTGACCACAGCTAAAAGTCCTGTATTCATCACGTGTAGTTTCTTCTCTAATAAAACACTTTTGTGTCGTGAAAACAGTCAATCTAACACTTTGCAACAAAATAATTACACAAGACGTTAAATCTTGAAATTGATAAGATAAAGAACCTGTTTTTGCCTTTTACAGACATATTTAACTCAACTAATCAGAGCATCAGTGAAGAAACTCATCAAGATCATGAATATTTTCTTAAAATCCATGATTTAGGCCGTTTAGCCTCTGGCAGAGGACGTTTTCTCTCAGGGTGCAACACATCACTACACCTCTCCTCATCGTCATGTTACAAAAAAAGATTAAATTTTGTTTTCAGTCATTGTTATTTAATAGTAATGCACACAAACATAAAAATAAACTGTAATGATTTATGAATATGTTAAGGCATATGTAATTTATGTAAACAGAAATAAATAAAAAGTCTGTTTTCTATAAGAAGGCAGAACAGAATACGTCTCTCACAGAATGAAATAAATGACTTGGTCCATGTAAACCACACTTATATGAAAAATACTCTTACACTGCAATTCCCTCCTCTGATTATTGCTGCGTGTATCTACATACATGCATTCACTTTTCAATGAAACATATTAAGTTGCTTTTTGTTTGAAATCTTCATCACGTGATGCTGTCATGTTCTGTCCTGAGGACACTGCACCCGATCAGTCTGTATCAGGCCTGTCAGTAAGATCTTGTTCCACCAGCGCTCTCTGAAGCTTTGCAAGCACACGCTGGCTAGACTCTCCCCATCCTGGTAGTCCTCCCTCATCTTCTCTGGAATCAGGTCCTCTGACATCACCTGGAAGAAGGAAGAGGAGATGCCACCTCAAACTGGAATTTAAGCTTTGAAACAAAATGTTCCCTTAAAAGAAAAAAGTGCGCCGTCACCTCGGTTAAAGTTAGGAGCGCGGCTTCTTCAAGATTTAATCGTTGCAACGCCTCCTCGGTCTTCTGTAGGACATTTTCAGTGCGCTGCAACACAAAGGAAGACTGCTGCTGCCGGAGGATTCTCAACAGGAGTCTGTGGGAGGCAGCAAAATCTTTTTATATGAGTATAACTGCTATAAGATACTTTAATGATTTCACTTTCTTGCTCTGATGAAATATTTAATCCTTTAAACTGCTGTTCTAACAACAGCTTTGTGGAAAGTTGTTTCCTGCCGTGCAGCATGTAAACAGTGTCAGAACTATAAGTTGTACCTTGTCCTGATAAAACAGACAGAAGCTTTGAGCCAGAGCCAGTCCACACTGAGCTCTGCAGTCTCTTCCTGTCGGTCCTCTCCATCCACACGCATGGCTAATCAACAAAAAGAAAAACTGAAAAGCTTTCACGCCTTACCAGAGAAGCAGCGTTAAAGATCACTTAAAAGGCTGCAGGTATGGAAAATAGAAACGTGAAGACTTTTGCAACCTTACACAAACAATGTGGTTGCCGGGAGAGGAAGCTGAGATAACCTTACTCGTGCTGGTGTTGTTGTCCAGCAGCTGCAAACACATCTGTCCCAGGCTGAACCAGTGCCAGGGGTTAAAGGGCAGCAAACTGCACAGCTGCTGCAGACATGACATCTGGGATCCAGCAGCCCCAAAACGCTGGTAGACGCTGACCTTTAGGAGAGGTTTGGTTCTGTTATAGAAACAGCTGAAAACCTCATTTAGACTAGAAAACGGGAGCTAATATGCTTTGTTTTAGGCTTATTCTGACCTTAAGCAATAAGAGGCTGGTCAGGTGACAGGTGTTGGATGCTTCTTTGCTCTGGAGAGAGATAGTTTAAGTCTTTCAAGTAAAAAGTCCATAATGTAAGTAAAAACCTAAACTTAGCAGCTGCATCACAGATAATAATACATCCTTTAACAAAAAAAAAAAGAATAATCTCAGTATTTTTTATGTGATAGGTGCAAATATTAATATTTAATGTTGTCCTATCATTAACCAAAAATGACCAAATATAGCTGAGTTTATTGAAATTTTTTTCTACTTAGTTGTTTATCTGTAAGTAAAGATTATTTTACTTTTTTCTCTTCTTTTTTCCAGCATAATAATGTGATAAACTGTTTTAAAGAAAAGTCTTTACCAGTAAGTCAACCAAGTCCAGTGCTTTCTGTCTCAGTCCCAGCTTAGTGCAACATCGAGCCATTCCCTCCAAGACGTCTCGTCTGATGGTCAGGTTGTTGTCGGCGATCAGCTGCAGGCAACTGCTGTACGCCTCCAAGGCTTCCTGAAACCACACAGACATCACACGCACACCGTGCATCTCCAGGTGAACAAATAAAAAAAAACAGCAAGAGACACCACATAAAACCCAGTGTTCATTTGGCTGAATGTCAAACTGTTTCTGTTGGTATCGTTGCTCTAAAGATGCAGATTTATATGATATTTAATCAGCTAAATCTGGTTCAATTTCAAGAATGTTTTTTCAACATCTTCTCAAAAGGTTCTGGAGGGTTTCTGGATGCTTTTCCTCCCAATTTCAGTCTTATTTGTTTTATTTTCTGAGGAATGTGTGACTAATTTGGTTTCAGCTACTTAACAATTACCAATAAATCATTCAAGATTAATAACTAAAAAGAGGCAAAGACCAGTGTTGCATCTACAGGTCGCTTTTTGCTTTGACAAAAGATTTCGCACCAATGTATCCTAATGACTTTAAACTTACAGCATACTGTTTACAGAAGATGAACTGCATCTGAAATAACTTGTAAATTCCTGAAGCTCATAAAGTGAGTTTCCTATTAGGTTATCATTCATGATTAGTTAATTTAATAAGTTAAGGAGATAGCAGACCAATCAAAATTATTTTTATTTACCTGATAATTCCCTCGTCTCAAAGCCAAGTCACCTCTAAACTTGTACACTTTCTGCTTCTCCAAAGAATCCTCAGTATCGAGGGCATCACTCTCACAAAACCACTGCAGGAAGAGAAGGACAAAAGAAATTAACATTAAAAGACAACTTGGCCCTGAATCAATAAGAAGAAAACAATCATTTTGTTGAATTAATAACAAAAGACAAGATGAACAACAAGAAACTCAGAATGAGATAAACAGCATGCTGTTTTGGAACACGATGCAGCTTTATGTGGGTTTTTCACAATGTCTCTCTTTCTGATACATGTCTCTTATTATATGGTTTTCTTTTTCATGCAACTTCGTAAGGCTGTAGTGAGGTGACACAATGGGACAAAACTAATCCACTAGTTTAATTAGAAGCTTTCAGTCAACTTTTCACAACTTTGATTGACTAGATTCAGGTTGAAAACTGCTTGTTTCCCCTGATACTTTATGGGATTTTCCTTCTTTTCTTGTACTTAATAAAAAAAAAAAACTTTATAAGTTAATAAACTATTTTGCAAATTAAAAATTCCAGTACTGAAGTAAAGGCGTTCACACAATGTGAGTGAAATGAAATAGTTCCCAGCTCGCTGACAGGTTACTTCTTAGACTCATGTGCGTTGCAGCAGGGAAACACTAAACACATGCAGGACGCTGGTCTAAGAGGTGCGGAGTTGGTGATCGCTGCTCTAAAGGGTCAAAACAGGCAACGCTGCTTACGTAGTGAAAATATAATGAGGCCCTTTCTTTCACAGAACAATTTAAGTCAGCAATACGATATCAATAAACGTTTCCAGATGTTTTGGAGAATAAGTTCTACATTACATGTTCGTGTTGTTGGGGAGCCTCACCTCTGGTTCACACACTTTGGCACTGTAAGCGGACAGAGACTCGCACACTCGGTCTCTGGCTTCCAAAAAGACCGAGTCGTCAAATGTACTACCTAATATCTCCATCCGAAACCAAACACTATGACCAGTTTCTCAGTTTTTACAGGTACCTGCGTCCAAATACATTTCAGCGCCACTCGTAATTTTACGTTCCTTCATCATAAACTGCACTACCAATTACAGCGAATACGGTAACTATGGTTCCGGGCAGAAAGGTTCCTACAAAATCATGCGGTTTGCGACACTTTATCATTTACAAGTACCATCATCTTAATAAAAGAAACGATTTAAAACATAATTAATGAAAATTGTGACTTTTATTTGATGCTGATTTTCTAAGACAAAAATGATTTTAAGTTCGTGTTTTACACTAATAAACGTCTTTTCCATGTTTTCTATTCATAATCAGGGATAACAATAAAAAGTAAGACAAATTAAACGGAGAGAACACTTATTTATAATTAAGACAACTATCTAAAATATGCAGATATAAATAATATTTGGTTTATTTTCATTTCTAAATAAAAGTGTGTTTTGACTAGTGAGAAAATCATCAGTATTTTTATTTTTATTTCATCTTAGTCCACTAACAACTTGATTATACTGTCAACAGGAATATGCAGATTCAAGCAGAGCGTGCACTTTCATAATAAGGAAAAAAGTAACTTGGCAAATTTAGCTTTTTTTAGAGCCTACAATTATGTTCAAACACCAGCAAAAAGCAAACATTTGACAGAAATGTTCAATGGATTGTGAAAGAAAATGATGGTTACACAAAATAATCCCTGCTGATCACAGAATGACTATCTGACTGCACAGATGAAATGAAACATTTCATAGTCAGACTTTGGGACCCATAAATGGTCATGGTTCTTCTCCATGGCACCACTCGTGTCACAGCTTCCTGCGTTGTTCTCGTGCCAGCACTTAAACATAACAGCGTTGTTATCAACCCAGAACCAGAACTGCAGGGTGCAGGTGTAGTGAAGGCCCAACCACACATAGTCAGTGTCTGCCTTCGCAGCCTCCAGCTCGGCGAAGGCCTGCTCTTCTTCATCAAGGATGGAGGCCAGGTCCATGTGTTTTCCTCTGCAGTAGTACAGGGCCTCTTCCCATATCTTTTTCTTTTTCACTAATTTAAAAGGTGATACTTGAGAGAGAAAAAAGAATAATTTAAAAGTACTAAACTTAAAAAGAAAAAAAGTAGTTTGGTGATCTGTGAGGTGAAAAGGGAAAGTTACCACTTGGCTTTATGTGTTCTGCTCTGCAACTCTACATGAACATTTCTATAATGACCTCAAATGTTTTCAATAGATATACATCATAAAAATATATTTGAAACTGTTAAAAATGCTTGAATTGGTTTTAATGTTCTAAAACTGGGAGACATTATGCTATTTGTTTTTTTTCCAAAACAAATTGCCATCATCTATGGTGTGTATTTATGGCTGGAAACATTTAACACACCTCGCTTTTTGCCGCTGATGTTGACTTCACACAGAATTACAGGTTTCTCTTCAGAGAAGAGCACAGTGATGTATCGTCCCACTGATGGAGTCAACTTAAAGACATTCCATTTGCAATCTGTAAAGCTTGTAATATTATAAACCCTGTAAAGAAAGAAGAGTTAAACACACGCTTGGAAACACAGAAACAGAAATAACTAGAAAGAAAAGAGGAGTGGAAGCTGGAGAAGATCAAGAAAATAGACCTAAGTAAATAATCTTCACTTACAGATAAGCTAAGTAGAAAAATATTTCAATAAACTCAGCTATAAGAAATAAGACCTAGTATCTGTATACAGCTAGTTTATGAGTTGCAGTTTAATGATACTGAAATAAAATTTACATGTAAGTTACACATGAGGCTTTTTTCCCAGAATGTAAAATTACTACCGATGCCAGTCACACAAACTATTTACAGATACGTCTCATCCTAAATGTTTTTCACCTACAAAAGACACGAAATGAGTAAAATGAGGTTCTTACAGAGGATTGGTGGTGCCGTTGTTCTGTCGCGAGATCCCAATGTAGATGCGAGCGCCTTTTATGTTTGTGTTGGTATTGCCTTTGTTTATGTTGAATATAGAGATACAAGAAATGCTGTAAACACCCTGCAGATCGATCATCCACCATGACCCTTTTAGCGTGTTGGTGTTAGAACATGTGCTGTAATTGCTGTCAAAAGCTCTGTCGGAAGTGTAGCTGATTCCATCTGTATAATTTGAAGACTGAGATGAGATTTTGCCAGTGAGATTAATGTTTTCTGGGTTGCAGTGAGCGCCAGCTGAAACGTGAAATCAGTTTGTCAGCATTTTTTTTACTTTACATAACATATTTATCATAAAATAAGCCTTAACATAGATGAAAACGATGCTAAACAAGAGTTTAGTAACATTTTCCTTTTTTAAATTCAGCAAATGAAAGTTGTTCTTTCATTTAGTGTGAATTCCTTTACCTTGCACTGACAGCTGTGGCTTATGGCAACCTTCATCTCCACCGGGGTTCCCACTCCCTGCACATAGAGATGCTGCAGTCTAAATAAACTCCATTTATGTTTAACAGTCTTTGCTCTACGTTACATCCTTAAGACACATGTTGCTTACTGATTTTGATAAAATACAAATAAATAATACACATTTATTTAGTGAAAAGTCAGATGTTTCCTGTTTCACTCTTCTTATATTTCAAACTATTTGGTCATTTATAACCAAAACTAACTAGAATTAGCAGCTCGGTGCAGACAGTCAGCTCTCACAATGAACTGCAATGCAATTTTAAACATTTTCATCTTTCAATGCTTAATATTTAATCATCTTTACAGATAAAAACATTATTTTTGTCCTGGAGTGTGCACAGTAAAATTAGACTTAACTATTTAATTGTCACCATTTTTATTCTTTGTTAGTCTATTAAGCATTAATGTGCTAAACGGGATAAACTTTGAAGTGGAGCAGAATCAGCAACTTACCAAAGAAAAAGATGAAGAACAGACTCCACAGCATCTCTGTTGAAAAGCAGTAACACAAAGTAAAGTATCTGATCTACTTAAATAAATAAGTAAATGCAGAACAGACCGCAAGCCTAGCTCAGATGTAACAGGATGGAGACACGAACAGTTTACCCTCACTTCCCCTCCCTTTACCCCCCCTCATAGCCAAAACATCTCGCACATCAAGCTGCATTCTTATATCTTATTCATATGAAAATAAATAACCACCACATATCCCATCACGGATTAAAAACAGTTATATTCGTCTAAAGCAGTTTGCATTTTATTTGCACTTATCCAAACACATGTTTCAGGTTTACATCAGCGCTCAGAAACATGCAAATATTTCCTCCTTTTAGCAGTGTTAGCTTTTCAGCTTAATTCCCTCCGTTTTGATGCGAAAAGGCTGTCAGTGGAAATTCAGTTGTCACTTTGGGGACTGTCTCCAGAAACTAACTTAGATGCTTTTAACAAATAACACTTCCTTCATTTATACATCACAGCTTTGCTTGTTAAGACGAGTAGAATGAACCTGTTTTAACCAGTGAGAGCATATTTTCTACTCTTTGTTTGCAGTTAGTTCTGAATCATGAAGCAAACATTTATGTTAAAAACATGTTTAATTTAATATAAATGTATTGGGTTTTGTCTTCCAGTATAAAATGTATAACTTTCCTAAACTAAGCCAGAGGCTAGATGCCAACAGACATCAGCCGTAAGCAGACGTAAATCATAGACGAACATTCTGCTGGTTTTCATGAATAAAATGTGTTTTGAAATCGTGACCAAATTAGTAAATATGTGAATATCTAAGTGAAACATTATCAGGTCCAAGCGAAAGTTGCGCTTTCATTAAAATGATAAAACAAATGAGTTAATTAAACATGTTATTTCAAAATTCACAATTAGGTTCGAGCCTGCTAGCGATGCTTTATGATTATTCGTTTTTCAACTTAAATAAAAGGGAAAAAAGGGAAACTAAATGGATCCTTTTCTCACAATAACATGGGAATATATCCCCTAGTTTTTGAGAGGCAATTTGACTAAGTTGGATTCAGAACAAAGTGGATACCATGTCACCATGTCACACGTGATTTTAAAGATCAAACAAGAGCTATTTATAAATGTTATTTCCTTTAATGAAAATAAAGCTAACTTTAAATTTTTTTACTACTTAAAGAGCTCCTGGCTTCAGGTGATATTAAACAAGTTTGAAGCGACGGCTAGGAGGGTATCCCCCAACGCCCCCAATCCTCCTATTCCCCAAACTTTGAATAGACACAAACAATCATATAAAGACGAACATGTTCAGTCACAAAGCTCCACCTGGTGTTAAAACTTTGAACCAGCCTGGTATGACGTCAGGACAAGATGCATCCTGAGGTCATGACCTTTTATTTGCACTTAATTTGAGGTCAATGAGACCAATAGTTCCAGAGATATAGCCAAAAATCTGATTTTTTTGTGCATAAAGCGCCAACTAGCGAGGAAACTAAAAATCCCAAAACAGTGAAATTTGTTACTGGTTATCCCCTCGGGGACCTAAACAGTTTGCACACTTTGAAGTCTGAGATTCTTGAACCCTGTAAAGGAAGAACTGGGAACACACAGTCGGAGATACAAACACAGAAATAACCAAAACAGAAAGAGGAGTGGAAGCCGGAGAAGGTAACAGAGCTATTCATCTTTACTCAGCACGATTACTGTAACAGTGTCTTTACACGTCTTCCTAACAAACCAATCAGACATGTGCAGCTAATCCAGAACTCTGCTGCTAGAGTCCTCACTGAGATAAAGTGGACCACATCAGTCCAGTTCTGAGGTCTTTACACTGGCTGCCTGTCTGTCAGCGGATAGACTATAAAGTTCTGTTACTGGTTAATAAAGCTCTGAATAGTTTAGGTCCAAAATACATCAGAGACCTGTTGACCCAGTGTGAACCCAGAAGACCCCCCAGGTCATCTAGATCTGGTCTTTTATCAGTTCCCAGAGTCAGAAGGAGACATGGAGAAGCTGCATTCAGGTTCTATGCTCCACATGTCTGGAACAAACTCCCAGAAAGCCTCCGTTCAGTTTATTTACATCCAGGTTAAAGACCTTCCTGTTCTCACCGTTTTTTCTGTAGATTATATTTAAAAGTCCAAATCGGCTCCTTTTATTTTAAGCTAGAATTTTTAACCCTGATGTTCTAAATAGTTTTTATCGATTTTCTTTCTCTCTAGCTTTATTCTTCTACTGTTCTAATGTCTCTGTAAAGCCTTTTGGAATCTCCTGCATGTCTTGCTGTGTAATGCTAGTTTATGAGTTTTATGCAGCTTTCCTGGCAGTATGTAAAATTACAACAAGGCTGAGGACTAATGCACTCACTTCGATGCACCATTTCACCAGTATAAAGTGTTAAAATGTTCAATCTAGCAATTCAGAATGAAATCAGGTTCTTATAGTGTTGTTGGTGCCGTTGCTCTGTCTCATATTCACAGTGTAGATCTTTACACTTGTTGTGCTTGGATATTCATTTTGTAAGCTCTCTCGTTCTCTCTCTCTCTTTTTATAGTGCAAGACACTTTGCAAACATTAAAACAATGCAGTGCATTAGCAACTGTGGCAATGACAACAAAAACATCACTCATAACTAATGATTTTTATTGATTAAAACAATCAGAAAGAAATAAGTGCAGTCGAGTTTTAAACAGAAATGGAATATTTTCTACTCTTAATTCACATTTAGGTCAGATTTTTTTTTTCTGGTAGTTTTAGAACATAAATAATGAAACTTGGATGTGAAAACTTTGTCTAACTGAGTGAGAAGTGATATATTAATCTGGTGTTAATTCATTTATTAAGATCATTTCATCCTTTCCACATTATATGCATCTCAATTATAACTTAATATAAGTGGTGACAGATTGCTGTCAGGATTCAGGTAAGAAAGTGAAAGAAAACATTCAAGCATTAACTTAGAAGGAAAAAGTCAGCAAGTAGACAACATATGGTAAAAATCCACAGTTTCAAAATACATTTTCATTTCACATACAGTATGTTTCCCTTCTGACAAGGTGTATTTCTGATCATAAAGCTGGAGGTTGTATAGTGAAAACATCTCATTCTGATTGTTCAAATGAACTTTCAACTAACTATATGCTTAAATACAGAAAAACAAGGGAGGACTACAGCAGAAATACAGCAAAAGTTGCAGTTAAGACACATGGGCACAGACGAACGGCAGGTAAACTACGAAGACCACAACGCGAGCTTTTTGCTCTACTGCACGACTCTCGGGTACATGAGGAGGGCTGGACACAGAATCAGAACTCAGTGACAGATGCTGAGAAAAGTCTGAATACAGGTTACACCATGAAAAATCTGTTTTCTAGACAGTAAATCACTTTTTTTCACAGAATGTCACGTATATTAATAAAAAAAAATAGTTTTACTAAATAAAGATTTCAGATTCGTGTGTTTAACACTCGTGACTAATGACCTGGATTTCAGTTGTCAAATCTTGTGTGTGCATTTGTGTCATGTCTAGACTTTACATGTTGCTGCTTCTTTATGTTTGCCTAAATTTGGGAGAAAATCTGAATATACTCTATAACAAAAACAAAGAAATTCCCATTATCTCCCAGCCATGTATCTTTTACAAACTCCCTCCATTACATCATGTCGTTTCTGCTGAGCTCTGACTCTGTAGTTTTTGCCACCACAGTACCAAAGAGCCTCTTGTGCAACACTGAACTCTAAAAGTGTTTCTATTTCAATGCACTATTCTACTGTAGATATCATAAGTCTGCCTGAACACACAATCCAGTGAAAGATCTGAACAGATCTGAAATTACATTTTTTTTGTTGGCATAAACACAGCAGCATCCAGAGCAGATAATTACGTAAAGAAAGAACAGAGAAAAAGACTGAGCGCTGGATACCTGAGAGCAGAAAGCCTAACCTGTGGACTAAACCTCTCATACTAAGCACTAGTAAAATACAGAGAATTGAAAGGTTATAAAAGGGTAGAAAACACTTGCCGTGTATTTGGGCTATTTTTGATCTAAATCATGTTAGCTAATTAAAGCAAGCCCTTGCAATTTAAGTGTTTATAAAGTTGGGGACTAACATGAAAGTAAACTGTAGTCATTTTGGTGATAGGAAGTAAAGTGTACTAGCAGCTTAGTCCAGATTAGACCTCTGTGTTCCCAAGTATACCAAGCTGGAAAGTTGTATGTACAAAATGAGCTGTTGTTTGTCCCGGTTATTGCATGCAGTATATGACAAAAACACACCCTCGCGCTTTTCAGTTGTTCTTTTCATGAACAGGCACAGGTCACTTTCTGATTACGATAAATTTACCACGGTTTTAGTTCTACTTCAGTTCCTAAAAACAAGCTAATTTACACATGACATCTAGATGATGACATCGTGAAATGGCGCTATACAAATAAAGTTGAATTGAATCTAACATGTTTCAAAGATGCTCGTTAAAATGCTTTGTGTGACAAAAACTGCCAGAAGCTGGTGTGATTGAAATGTGATTGAATTCAGAATATCTGTCAGAAGATTTATAAAAGAATTTGTCAAAGTCCACAGCTTAGCATGTTAAAAGGTCGCGTGGAAAGCTGAGCTTCATCATGCTTCCAAGTTCAGTATGAACAAATCTTCTTTAAGAAGATTTCTGATTTCCATAGTTAACAGTTTGAAAACTTCACTTTCAACAAGTGTACAAGCCATTTAGGCACGTAGGTTTACAGCAAAGCTTCATCCGAGTCTGACGGTGAAGAACAGCGGTCGAGATGACGTTCAGTCTTTTGTTGTTTCATCTTTTTGATGCAGGAAAGTGTGACGGAAACTCAAACGGGCTTGTTGCTTGGAAGACTTCCCAAAACAATGGGAAGGCTATAAAAGGTCTTTATCCCAGTTATTCTTTCCATGAATGAAAGAAAAATGAAGATTTTTTGAAAAATGTTTTTTTTTCTTTTTTATATTATTTTTTAACAGTCCACAGTATTTTGAAGAAGTCCGTGTTTAATGTCTGCCCCCATTGTGAGAAAATTCAGGAGACAAGACTACTAACAAAATACTATCAACATATACAGACAGGCTTTGGGGAAGTGCACATTAAAGGTTCAGTCATTCATTTTACAAAAGAAGGCAAAAGAATTAGCACAGGAAACAGACTGGGAGGAAAACAAAAGGTGGGTGAAAACTTCCACAAAAAAATCCACATGACACATATTGCAAAAAGAGGCAATAAATGGGACAAATGATCAATAATGGGGTCCAAACTGTGCTATCTGGTGAGACAAATGTAAAAGTGATTGTTCTATTTTATTTAAAAACTTGTAACACATGTAATATTCCTTATTTGGAATACACACATAATAAAAAAGGCAAAATACTGGTGCAGTTTTAAGTCGTACAAAAACAGTTTAGTCTCTCAGAGCCATTTCATGGTATAACATGAGAGTAAGGTGCCTAATCATCTTACATCCACTATAAACAAGCGGACATTACGTTTAGTTTAGGTGCTCCAGGTTTTCCCTTTCAGTGCAGAACAAATTCTAGTTTGTACTCGCCCCTAACAACATAGGTCAGGACACGAAGGACTCACAGGCCTCACATCAGTGATTTGACACCAGTCACGTCCAGATGATCACTGGTGGATTAATTTACTCCTAAAACACCCTGAATCTGCAGCTGGTGCTTATAGATAATATCAGGGGGAAAAACATAAACAGTAAAATACTGCAGCAACTGTTGTCTGTTTCTTTGTACGATCTCAGTTGACTCAAAGGTCCACCTTACAGTCGGCATTATTTATTTCACAGAGCGCATCTGCAACTCCATGTCTGATGGGGGAGAGAGGGCCAGCATACTCAGCACATGAGTACTGTCCAAATAAAAACCCACCGGAACAGCACTGGATGCTTTCTATCAAAAGGCGAATAATGGATTTTAAAACATTAGTAGCAGTGCATATGAAACATATTCTGTACGATCATTCCCATCAGATTTGCAGGTATTAAGTTAAAAATCTGTATTGATGAAATGCAGCGATAAGCCTGCATGAAGGGAAGACATCCTGTGTTGCTTTAAAGCATTTATTTAGCATGAAGGTACTTTTTACCACTACATAAGGCCTTTGTCTTACATCATTTAATTGTTGTTTGAATGGGACAGTGCATATTAATGATACATACGACGGCGCCGTAAACATTTAAAAGGGTTCTGACTGGAGCCCATGATTCATACAACGGCTAAATTTACATACGATCAACACCATGAGTGGATGTACAATGTCGTCACAGTAGAAGCTGTGAAAGCACTTGGGGCACTTTTCTATTAATTCTTTTATCTATGCATATATTTTAGTGCAGGACTAGTCATAACACATTCATAAGATTGCAGATTAAATTTTGAATTGAGCGACCCCGTCACAGTGCAGCACTCCCATCATCATTGCGTAAACTACCGTCGGTGGTTTATTTTAGCAAGCAAGCAAAGCTAATTTAATTAGCAGGGTATGCATTAAAATGGACAAGTCCTCGGAGGATCAGTCATTATCAGCAGTCAGTACTCATTAACTGTTTAACAGGATTAATAAATACTGGATTTGGGATAATTACATCATCTCAGTTGTTTTACTGTCAGCTGAGCCCGACATTCACATCATGATGTTGTTCCTTTTTCAAAGTATTACGCATTAAGTGCTTTATCAGCTTATCAAAGTATGATTTTTGTCTGAAATTTGCTAACATTATGAGAGTGAGCTAAAGCTAATGATCCGTTAGGCTTGTGTGGACATGTTTTGGAAACAGTTTGAAAGAGAGGAAAACATCTTCGCTGCCTTTCAGCGTTAATCAAAACCATATTTTTTCTCTTGTAACATTCAGTCAAATTTGACCCGGTCTCAGATTCCTAGTCTTCAGAAACTGATAGCGATTTCCGGACACTTCGTGATGGTTCCCAAACCTCACTGTCATCCGTGTCCTCGCCATCATCCTCCTCATCTTCATCATCCTCATCTCCCATCCCCGGTTCGGTCCGATCCTCGGAGGCTACTGACGTTTCGCCCAGCGTCTCCTCATTGCCCTTTGCTGCTTTGTCTCCATCTGTTGTCTCAACAAGGAACGGATCCAATCCCGCGTCCAAACGCCGCTGGACTTCAGCAAACCACTCCCGCACCTTTGAGACACAGAAAGACACCATAACGACGGATGTTACTGGAAGATGCTAGTTGATAAGAGAATAGAGTTTAAAAGGTAACCAATAAAGTTATAATCTGACTTTCTGGAATAAACGTGGAGTGCAGGGGCTCAGGGAATATAAGAATTACTTAAACAATTAGTGATAATTTACACTTTAAATACTTTTGTATCAAAGCTCAATGTTTTGTGTATTTTTGGGTTGTTTCTACCTAAGAATCTGTGTATTATAATGACAAAGAGTCTACGTGACACATGCTTTAGTGCACTGCCTTTATTAGCATAATAGCAAAGCAACTGTGCAGAAATATCATTACGAAGAAAAATAAATCCTGTACTTCAAAATATGTATTTAAATGTCTGAAGTAAGTAAAAATTAATAAACGACAAAGTAAAACACATAATTCATGAGGGTTCCTGTATATTTTAACACACACATGATTGAGTGATTCTGATATGCAGTGAATTATACATCGCATTCACAGTTACATTACATTACAGTCATTTAGCAGACACTTTTATCCAAAGCAACTTTTTTCGGGGGGGTTCATGGGGTTCACTGTCTTACCCAAGGATACTTCAGCATGTAGTCAGAGGAAGCCTGGAATCGAACCCCCAACCTTCAGGTTGGCAGACAACTGCTCTTATATTACTGATATTATTTAAACATATTGCCAACTAAAATGAAAATACCAGACGTTTAATATCCCGAATGGATAAATATCTAATATAAAAGGTACAGTGTGTCATCTAGTGGTAAACATGAGCTTAGAGATTACTTGAAATACCAAGGACATGTTTTCAATGGACAGTATTGTTCCAGACAAACATGTTTTCTGCAAGTGGATCCACTGGTCTTAGTTGCAATCTCCTGATATTAAGACGTATAAGAATTTAAAAAATAAACAACAAAAACAAAACTGCACACATTTCCAAGTCTTACTGGTGCACTATGTAGTTGTGCTAATTTTGCTGACTCCTACATTTTTATATCCCTGAATGCGGAGTGTTGAGAATATTGTAGTTTCATCCCAGCCGCCGCCACCACATATCCTTCATGTGAGTGCAATAACAATTTCTACCATTGGATTTTAATCAACACGCTGTTTACGGCCACAAGGAGACGATCTGTATCGAATTTTACAATGATTGAATTTATGGTTTCCCCATCAGGTGGCGCTTTATGCACAAAAATCTGATTTTTGGCTATATCGCTCTCACTGACCTCAAATCAAGTGCAAATAAAAGGTCATGACCTCGGGATACATCCTGTCCTGATGTCCTACCAGGCTGGTTCAAAGTTTTAACACCAGGTGGAGCTTTGTGACTGAACATGAGCATCTTAATATTATTGTATTGTGTCTAATCAAGGATTGGGGAATAGTATATATATGTGTGTGTGTGTGTGTGTGTGTGTGTGTATCTTTGAAGTAGGCGCCTCTCTCTACAGTAGTAATCTTTAATGTTAAATATGGACATATTTGTATGTATTCATGGTCATATGCCATATGTGTAACACAATACAATGCCCCAAAAGTAACTTCATGTGATTAGGTTAATGTTAGTTTAATAAAGGTTCTTTGGTGTCGTTTCAGACAAATGTTATTCTTCTAAAAATTAAGTAGTAATCTAATACATTTATGCATTTTATCATGTCTTATAGTTGGTATATATGTTTAAGGGAAATATACAAACTCCAATATGAAAGTGAACATGTGGATTATGGAAACAGAATATGGAGACAGCAGCTTATCAGTTTGTCAATTATACATAAATGTTTTGAATGATAAAGTTTGTGACATGGAGTTAATGGATCACCTTAAACCTACAAAGTAAACTTTAAAGGTAAATAAACCTTTTAAAAAACCAGTTACCTGTTCATAGCTCATGTTGGTCTTGGTGACAAGCTCATCCAAATCTTGCTCATTGAGGAAGTGGTGCTTCACGTAGTACTCCTTCAGGATTTCCTTCCCAGTTTTAAATTTCTTAGGCGGGGTGGATTTGCTGATATCTGCACTGGAAGAGGCGGATCTCTTTGGCTGCTTCCTGGTGCGGGATCGCCCCCAGCCACGATTTCGACCACGTCTTTTCCGACCTCCGCTGCCGCCTGCCATTTTACCGCTGCCTCCACCGGATGCTCCTTCAATGTTGCCACTTTGGTACTGAAAGAACCATTTCAGGTTCCCGTTTTTCCAGGAGTAGCGAGAGTCTCCGAACCAGCTGACGATGTAAGGGCGAGGAAGGCCACTCTCTCCAGCCAGCTGATCATACTCCTCTGGTGTGGGCCACTGAGTCCGCACAAAGGCACTTTTTAGAATATGAAGCTGCTCTGGAGACTTTTTACTTTTATCTTTTATGTCTTTCTTGTTGCTGTTGGGCAGCTGCTTGCTGCGACTGCTGGGGGGAGTCTGACTACCCTTACGAGGTGACGAGGCAGAAGGAGGAAAGGTGGTTACTCCTCCTATTTCTCCCTCTGCACCTGCTTTTGTGTTGTCTGTTTCCATTTTTCCTCCCTCAGAAGAATCTTGTGAAGAAGGACTGACAGATGACATTTTTCGTCTTTCAGTGAACCAGGCATCAATTTCCCTTCGTGTGAGTTTCGTCTCTGTCCTCAGACGACTCAGCTCTTCATCGGATGGGGTGCTGCTCTTCTCAAAACTCTCCTCCAGCACTACAAGCTGCTCCGGCGTCTTTTCTTTAAACTTCTGAAGGGTGAAGTCTGGGAAAGGGTTCCATGTTTTGGGTCGGGTCTCCTTCACAGGGGGGGTGCATGGGGGATGGGGAGATGTGGGGGTCTCATCGCTTGAGTCAATAATGATCGTGGTGTTTGCAGCACTGCTGGAAGTGCTCGTAGCTCTGCTTGCACCGTCGTGGAAAACAATGACATGGCTGTTCTTGGAGTTGCGCTGGTTGTAGCGGGTGTCACTGAACCACTTCTTGATCTCACCCTTTGTGAGATTGGTAATTTTCATCAGCCGGGCAATTTCTGCATCAGTAACAAAGTGGTTTTTCAGGTAGCTAGCTTTCAGTTCTGCCAGCTGCTCTTTGGATTTCTTAGGTCGGGTGCTGAACGTGTCAGCGCTAAGAGCCGAGTTCTCCTTAGAAAGAGGAGGAAAGGTTAAGCGTTAATCAGCTGTTATTTTAGTGGCATTTTACACACTGACATATCTGATTTCTGACCAGAGAAAGACAAAATAGCTACAGGTGAGACTGCCACGCATTCTTTGGATTCGGTAGCATAGTTATCATAAACTGATGAAAAACCAATGAGGTCATTTCATGCACTGAAAAATTTAGTTGCTGACAGCAAGAAAAGCTAGATCTAAGTGGCGCCCCAACCTGTGGAGACAGAGAGGGAGGCTGGACTGTGGTAGCTCGTTTCAGCTCACTGTTTGTTGGAGTGGGTTGACTGGAAACTCTGCTGGAACGTTGAGACTGACTGGGTAACCCCGCAACAGTAAGGGTAATTGGACTGGTCACTGGAAGATTCCCCCCTGGGCCAACCTGCAGGGTGTCAGAGAGACAGATAAACAAAGAGCTGTGTGTCATTGGAAGTGACACTAATCCCTAAGTTTAAAACAAAAAGACCACCTTTCCTCTCCAATGACGTGCAGAATATCAGCTCTGTAAGTAACACGGCTGTTTTGAAATAGATAATTGGACATTACTGGAATCCAAACTCATTGTTTATGACCATGCTCTGCTAAACAGTGGGTTTAATACATTTGTGGTTAAAAATGTGGATAATTCATATACATGAAATAACTTGAGGCAAAGGGAACAAATGTAAAGCCAAATCCAACTCAAATGTAACATGCTTGCTCCTTACCTACCTGTGTGAACACAAGGCCAGGCTGACCCACAATCTGGCAGGTCTGCAGGATGGACTGCAGGCCGTTAGCAGCAGCGGACAGTTGGTGCGCAGGTATGACAGTGATGGTCTGAGGCACTGTATGCACTGTACCGTTAAACTGTTTCCTCCTAGCCTCCTCTACTTCCTCTGGAGTCCAGCTGACTCCATGCTTCAGTCGCTGAGCAGAGAACCACACCTGTGTAGGGAACACGTACATCTGATTATAGTCTTTGGTTTTAAAAAAATGGGAAAGAGTCATTGAGTTGATGCAAATTTTGCGAAAAAGATGATGCAGCCCTTCTTTTAAAATGTAAATAAAAATATTACCATTAGAGCAGGATTCATTTCAAAACAAAGACGTTTTTCACAGAAACACAAAGAGACGAAAGCGTTTCATTTAAGCTAAATGGTCAGATTAAGCCATCTTTCACAGAAATAGTCCGAACTAATGCGAGAATAATGTGTCTTTGTTGTGCATTGGTGTTAAAGTACAAAGCCTTAATATGGGTGTATCAATCCCCTGCTGATTTACTTGTGAGCCAGCAGGGGAAGCGGTAACAAAGAAAAAAAGCTCTGTGTTTGTATTGGGAGAGAAAGATGTCGCTCTTACCATGGACACTGACAGCTGATTTAAAAACGCTGGCATGTCTATTAATATTGGAGAATCTGGAGCGGATTAGCACGGACACTTTTCTCACAGTAATAAGACAGAACCAATAGTTGTTTAAATAAAGACTACAGACAGAGAGATGGAGCAAGAGGAAGACTTCAGCTGGAAATAAACACCTATTCTATTAGGAAGAAATAAAGAAAATTGCTGATGAGAATTACAGACGTAAAAATAAAAGCTCAGCTCCTCAATGTGTCTATTTGTATCTTTTTGGATTCAAGGATTAATATAAATTATTATTAGCAGGAGGGATCACAATAAACAACTAAAAGTATGATACAATTTTTTTAAAAAAATCTATATGGTTTCTTCAGTAACAATTGAATTTAAAATCTCGATCGTGCCGTCTTAATGCTCTTTATCTGGCCGCCCTGACCCCGCCCTTTTAATCACCTTGATCTGCTCTTCTGTAAACTGCGTCTGTGTTGCCAGGCCGCTGATTTCGGCCATGGATGGGTAAGGAAACTTCTTATAGGTGCTGCATAAAAGAGGGTTGGTGTCCATAGCTGCACTGTAGGAGGGGATGCTGCTGAGGGGAATCAGAAGCTGTGACTGAGCTGCTGCTGCACTCTGCTGGGCTTGGAACGCAGAAAGCACCTGAAATAAACGGCAAGAGGGAGAGAACGGAGAAATACTGTGGTTAATGATGATTTATTAAAGGAAAGGAAACTTATACGCGAGCGGACTATAACGTTGCTAAAGAAAACTTTCAACTAAAGTGCTGATGTTAATACTCAACATATGCAGAGAATTATTTTCCAAATTGTTTCCTTCAGCTTTAAGGTCCACAAGTGGCTGTTAAATCTAAAAGCATATCAACTTTTTACAGACAAGTAAAAATTGCATTCTGGCATCTGTACTGCTGAAAACGTCACTAAAACTAAATAACTCTCTCAAACGTACCTGTGCCAGGCTGGCAGGCAGAATAGTGGGGTTTAAAATGGATGATTTCCTTTGATGCTCCGGTGGACTGACCATGAAACCACCGCCCCCAAACTTCATGGGGTCGTGCAGCAACATCTCAACAGGTGTCATTGGTCCAAGCGGGGCTTCAATTGGCTCCTGTTCTCCACTCAACTCCCCATCACCTCCTCTTCCCAAAGCCTCTGCTGCCTCATCTGCAGATTTTAGGGACACGGCAATTCTCTTGGGTTCAGATTTGGTTTTCATTCTCATGATTGGAGTCTTGCTGAGATAAATGGCGGAAACCGTCGAAGGGTCTGCTCCACCCTCTTCAGGTGAATCGTGCTGTTGTTCCTGAATCAGATGGTTACTGCTAGGATCTTCAGGAGGATCTGCAGCTCTGCTCTTCAGGATGGAGCCAACCGCAGCATTTTCTTCACCAGTGGAGACACTGCTTTCATCTACAGAGTTGAAAGAGAACAATTCATTGTTGGAACATAATTCAGGTCTGTTTCCTACTGGTTTTCAATCCCTGTAATGTTAACATGGTACCGCTACTCATTCATGAAAGAAACTTACCTGCATCCTGTGGAGTGGAAACACCCACCACAGCCTGACAAAGATCCTCTGCATTTGATCCTCCCTCTAGTCCCTCATTCACTCTTCCTTCCTCCTCCTCTTCATCCCCCATCTCTTCATCCTTTTCCATTTCTGTTCTTTCTTCTGCCACCCCCTGCTCCACTACCTCAGTAGGCAGCACCATGCATGGTGTAGTGGATTTCCGGCGGCTTGACATTGTCAAAGCAAACTCAACCAAACTGTTCACGTCTACTGGGGGGTCAAAAAGATTTGTGGCAGAGTGCTGAGGTTCACATAATGTAGGTAGTTGTGTTTACATGCCAAGAGTTTTGCAATTATGTTTTTTTCCTGCCAGAAGAAACAAAAGAAATGCACAAAAAGTCACTACAAGACATGTTCATAGATTCTCAAGATTTTATGTATAAATAAATTTATATTGTACGACAAGAAACCAGCTTTGGTTGGAGGTAAATATTAAACAATACTTCTGACATTTTATACTGAAATTCTATATTAATAGATACATGAAGTTCATAATTATACACATGTGTATACACATTTAAGAAATGGAGGCTTCATTTGGTTGAATTTTTGAGT